>CM035431.1:86010177-86142677 GCA_020310875.1 Ceratopteris richardii | reverse complement strand
TGAACTCCATCCACAATTGGTTCTTCCTTGCTCAAGTATTGGAAGAGAAGAAAGAAGCAAGTGCATTCCAAGTCTCTCTTGACGTCTTGCATCCCTTGACATGAGATAAAAGAAAATTAGAGATTGAGTTTAGAATATAGGACCTTGCAAGTGCATCCTTTGAACACCAATTTGAAAGTATTTCCTCTTCTTCATGTGATGGTTGCCCTTTGTTCCTCATGGTTGGCATAGCTTCATCTCCAGATGTATATCCAAATAGATTCCTCCCTTGAAGATAAGCCTCCATCCTTAGAGACCATGCTGGGTAGTTTTTTCTATCCAATTTGTTAATTGTTGATGGAAATCGATCTCCCATATTGATTGACTATGCTCTGATACTATTGTGAAGAGAGATGGTGGATGCAATCTGAAGATGAGTTGGTGCTGCTACAACCAGCTTCACACCAGCCAACTGAGACTTCAGAGTTGATTAGTAGACCTTTTGAGCTTCCTAAATCCACAAAAAAATCTCCCAAATGTTTTGGAACAAGTATCTCAAAAGTTTGAGTCAAGACAGACTAGTTGCAAAATGACTAGCTCCCAAAACTTGCTATTTTTGTACATTCACCCGCTGGAAAAAATGAACAATGCTCTCAACCTCATAGGAATTAGAAAAATCTTTTTTGGACATAGCAAATAGACTTAGATAGCTTGCTAATCCAACTTAAAACACTTCAATTGATCAGTTGAGCACTGAGAATAAGATTTAATAAAATCTAGAACACTCCCGCCATTTTCAAGGCTCTGCAAAGATTGACCAATGAGCAGTAAAACAGAGATTTCTCACAACTGATAAACCCAATGACCATGAAATTTTGGGAATATAAACTAGACTTAGATAGCAATCCAATGCACTTTAAAACTCTAAAAAAGGTTACATATAGCCCGAGATATGAGCTTCTGAAGTCATTGTTCTGAGTGAGTATAGCAGAGAACAAAACAGAGAAGAAGTAAATTATGAATATATAGATTCACATATAATTACAACCACATTGGCAATGAATATTTGCACACTGGGAGTAGAATGATAGAGCTATGGAGTAAGCTCTTCAATCTCTACAAATAAACATGAAGTGGGCACGAATCAAGCTCTCCCATGGCGACTTCCTTCTTGCTCTAAAAGTGGTACTAAGAATTAGGAAATATTCTCTCAGCTGATGGATTCATGATCTTAGGTAGTTAGAGACAAGAAGTTCATTTTTACATCATGGATGACTTAAGCCGTTCTTTCTTTTACAATTAAAGAGATAAAATGTACTCTTTTACAAGAGGTGTTCATATGTCTACACATATGACTACAAATGAACATCATATCAAGAATCTAGGGTTGGGTAAAATGCACCAACACTTCTATCTATCTATCTATCTATCTATGTATCTATCTATCTGTCTACCTGTGTATCTATCTATCTATCTATCTGTGTATCTATCTATCTGTCTATCTGTGTATCTATCTATTTGTCTATCTGTTTGTCCATCTTTTCATCTATCCATCCATCTATGCGTCCATCCATCCATCCACCCATCCATTTATCTATCCATCTATCCATCCATCTATCCATCTGTCCATCTGTCCATCTATCCATCCATCTATCCATCTCTCTCTCTCCCTCCCTCCCTCCCTCCCTCCCCCTCTCTCTCTCTCTCCCTCCCTCCCTCCCTCCCCCCCCCCCCCCCCCCCTCCCTCCCTCCCTCCCTCCCTCCCTCCCTCCCTCCCTCTCTCTCTCTCTCTCTCTCTCTCTCTCTCTCTCTCTCTCTCTCTCTCTCTCTCTCTCTCTCTCTCTCTCTCTCTCTCTCTCTCTCTCTCTCTCTCTCTCTCTCTCTCTCTCTCTCTCTCTCTCTCATTAGCACTTAATGCATATACTTTCACTCCCACATGGGTTCCCCATGTATTAGGTGGACATTATCTGCAAAGTGAGAGCAACGCCCCCCCCCCCCCCCCCCAACACACCACTACTTTATCCCCACTACCCCCTCACTACTAGATACACTATCTTTCTAGTTGTTTTCAGCCTACACAATTCGGTGTAAGGAGTATTTCTCTTTTCATTTCTCCACAGAGATGATCACAATTGTACATGGTTATGTCTCATAGGCCAAGTTTGGCCTTTTGGAAGACGTTAATCTGACTATCTATTTATCTATCTATCTGTCTGTCTGTCTGTCTATCTATCTATCTATCTATCTATATATATATATATATATCTATCAATCTATTTATCTATCGATCTATCTATCTATCGATCGAACTATCTATCGATCTATCTATCGATCGATGTATAAATCGATCTATCTATCGACCGATCTATCTATCCACCTATCTATCGATCCATCTACCTATCGATCCATCTACCGATTGTTCTATCTATCTATCCATCCATCCATCCAGCTAGCTAGCTATCTACTTACCTACCTACCTACCTATCTATCTATCTATCTATCTATCCATCCATCTATAAGGGCAAAGGAAAATGGAGCTCATCTACTATTAAGTAAAAATTTGCTAATTCTACACAATCAAAGAAGGATGACAAAGACGAGAAGAAAACAGAAAAGCAAAATTTTTTTTGTAAATAATGTAAAGGAAATGATCATATCATAAAAAGTTGTCCAAAACAAGATGCTAAAAAGGCAAGGAAGAAAGAGACTGGAATGGTTATTGCATAGGTCTCTACACCCAAAATAGTCTGCTAATCTTGTGCAAAATGAAGAATGAGCATTTACCACTGTTTGCAGTTATGTTCCATCTTCTCATGGACAGTGTATGTCTATAGGAGACTCAGATGTTTGGTACTTTGATAGTGGGGTAACCAAATATATTACCTTGTAGCGTAGTTTCTTCACTTCACTTGAGCTTGCCCCTACAAGGAATACAACATGCACCAACTCCTCTTATCCCATCATGGGAGTTGGTAAGATCATTTTCACTACTACTCATGGTAGTTCTTTTACATTGTCAGATGCTTTATTTGTACCAAGGATCAAGAAAAATTTATTATCGATTTTAGCATTACGCAAGATCAGCTTGGTTATGAAATTTCTTGATGACACATATGAAGTTCATGATCTGTCAAATAGCGATATCATAATTGCTTCTAGCATTTTATGTCATGGGTTGTATAAGCTCATAGACTATGGAAAATCTCTTAATGATTCAACATGTGCACTATATGATTTTCAAGCTATATCAAATGCAAAGCTTTGGCATGCATGCTTTAGTCATCTAAATTTTGCTAGTTTACTATGCCTACAGAAATCTGAAATGATATCCTCTTTGCCTAAACTTGAGGCACTTGGTAAACATGTCTGTGAAAGCTATATTTTGGACAAAATGGAGTGTTTTCAAAAGATGGTTCAGTTCAAGCTATTCATAAATTGCAACTTGTTCACAATGATGTATGTTGTCCTATGCAAACATCCTCTTTTGAAAACTATCTTTACTTTGTGACTTTCATTGATGATTTTTCCAGGCATGCGCAAATATATCCATTGAACGCGAAGTCCAAAGTGATTATGTGCTTCAACTAGTTTTTGGTTTTAGCTGAAAATATATCAACATGTAAAATGAGCACCCTCCGTTCTGATCCAGGAGAGGAATATATGTCTTCTTCGTTCAATGCATTTCTGGCCAAATGTGGGATAAAACATCGATGTACAGGGTCGTATACACCTCAACAAAATGGAGTCGCTGAAAGAAAGAACAAGTCACTCATGAAGATAGCGAGATATTTCGTCAAGAGTCAAGCTTTACCACAGTTTCTGGCTTGAGGTTGTTATGTGTGAAGCATATATGCTTAATAGGTATCTCACTAAAGCATTGCCGTCTCATTCCATATGAGGCTTTGCATGATCGTAAGCCATCTATTGCTCACCTGTGTGTCTTTGGTAGTCTAGCATATGCATTAGTGCCTCAACAACAATGAAGGAAAATGGATGATAAAGCAATAAAATGTATTTTTGTTGGGTACAATTTTACCAAATATTGAGTTTTCTATCTCAGAGATTAGCACGTTTATGCAGTGCCAAAGTGTCAAGCATTGACAAGCGGTTAAGCCTATCTTTCGTTACTTGAGTGGTACCCAATTACTTGGATTGTTTTATCCAAAGTAGAGGATCACTACTGCCAGATTTACATTCTTTTTGTGACTCTGATTGGGTTGGTTGCTATGACACTCGTGTGTCCACTAATGGCTTTTGCTTCATGCTTGGTAGCTCATGTATTTCTTGGTTGTGCAAAAAGCAACCTATTATGGCAACTTCTAGTTTTGAGGATGAGTATGGGAAGCTTTCACAGCGATTATTGAGTGTGTGTTTCTCAGACGCCTTATGGTTGATTTGGGTGTTGATCGATCTTCTGCCACCACTATCTTCACTGACAGTCAATGCACATTGGCAATTGTGAGGAACCCTATGTTCCATGCTCGCACTAAGCACGTTGAGGTGCACTATCATTATGTCAAGAAGAGGTTCTCTGCTTCAGATATCAATTTCGCATATGTGCCTACACAGGAGAACATTGCAGGCCTTTTCACAAAGGCTATGCCTAGGAAGAAGTTTGAAGCTTTCCGCAAAGCATTGGGCTTACTTCCTTTTGTGGATAGATTCCACATAGTTTGGCACTTCCTTATACATGAGTGGAGCTCCTTGTTCACCGCATCACTCCTAGAGGGGATTTGATGATATATTTAAGTAGTGATGTGTGTGAACACACTAAGACCACCGGGACACTTTTTTCCCTCTTTAGGAGGTTTTTTTTTCCCCAGCTTGTATATACGCCTATTACCCTAATGGGCTACTTATCTTTGATATTCTCTTGGTAATACATTCAGTATTATGTGTTGTGCTCTAAGCTTTTTCTTCTTCCTTGCGCTCTTCGGATGCTTCCGCAGATCTCAAAATCCAACATCATAGACAAGCGATCACCACGATGAATCGAAATTATGTTCAACAATAATTATGTTCAAAACTAAATATTGACATGTAACTAGCATGTAACTTCAATCTTCTAGCACATACGTAGCATAATCTTCGGCACCCTTTCCATCTTCTTCATAAATAAAAGTCCGTAAGGCCTCCAAGATATCTCAAAAGAATCCAAAACAAAAACTGAAAACTTAATAACGTATACACAATGTTTTTCTGTAAAACATCAGATCAGATAAAATGGGAGAAAGTAAATGCTAGCATTTACTTGTTAAACCCTTGATGGCAAATGTATGGTAGTAACATGTTCCCTCTGGACAGACCCAAATCTCATATAGATTTCGCTCCAGGTCCATCAGGTAGCCAACTTCCTCAAGAACTTGGCCTCCATAGAGTATATTCCCTGCATAAAAGAGAAAACTAATGAATCAGTTTTCCTATTTCACAAATGACCGACAGCCACTGTCCAGAAATCACCTGCTTCAGAACAATAGCTCATGTTTCATGATTCCTAATGTTAGCTGAAAGATTTAAGGATCATCATAATGTCTATATCTTATTCGCTGTCACCACAAGAAATATTCTGCAACAGTCTTGCTGCCATGGAGCCTATCCTCCGCATTTCCCAATCATTGAGCCTACCGCCCTCGGCTTCCCTCTGTTCATGAATGCTAATATCATCCACGCTTGTTGGTTCGTTATACAAGCCCTCCGATTCCTGGGTGTCATGTATGTTTGCATCATCAGAAATAGACAATGGCATCATTTTTGTTGCACCATCCAACTCAGCTGAATTTGGGCCATATGTGATATTATTTTCAGTTATAATCTCTGTTCCTCTGCTGGCCCTCCCCCTAACTGCATGATCCATTGATTGTTTGATAGTTGATGTTGACGAGTCTACTTTTGGTCTTAAAACAAATAGCTGAATGCATTCATGCTGGTAGACAGGATCCATCTGCATCAACACAACAACAGGTCTATGAAGCTAAAAAACAATGCTCGAAGATAGGCTAACGCAACAATTAAAGTACCGGCAAATTCTCTCACTTAAATGGTCCAAAAGCATACCTTGGATCGAGGTATTATCTTCATGTGGAAATTCTCCTTCCATAATTGCAGCATTTTTTCATGCACAGTGCTAGATCGATACTCATTTGCCAGCTGTCTCAAATGACAAATGATGTCAATCGTTTAGAATATACCAACAATCATCATCATCAAAAAGAATCAGGTCGCACAATAGCACTAACAATGATGGTGGATTTTGGTCCTGCCAGCCCAATCAGAGTGCTAACAAGGGGATCCAATAGTTGTTCTTTGTATACCTGCATCAATTCTGGAGGTCAAACAGTAGCTGGAAATGGGGCTAAAAATCTTAGTATGACCTCAAGAAGCATACTATATCAGAGCCAATAATGTAATCAAAAGGTGGTTTCAAGGCCTTGATCTGATCTTCATCACCCCAATTCAGCTCCATGACTTCAATAGTTCCAAGAGAACCTAGTTATTCACACAGCTAACTTAAAATTATACATGTATTTTAGCTGGGAGGGTCTGCAAGCTTATCTGACAGCAAGCAAACTCACATCAGAAAGAAGGATGAAATAGCAGGCAGGTACAGACCCAAGTAAGGATTTTGTGAAGGAGAATGCTTAGCTCTAGCCATATTGCGCTCAACGTTCCTCATCAAAAGGGGCAACACCTCAACTTGGTCAGTGGCTATCACATGGCAGCCCAGCAAAGCCATACCTGTTTCAGCAAAATGCAACTCAATCCTTTCGAACATAACTACTCATAATGCTGGCAAATTAAGAGTGCACACACAATTATTGACACAACCCACCAAGACCTGAAAGGCCACATCCAGCCCCTAGTTCAATAACCCTTTTCCCAACGAGTCTTGAATGACTGAACTCTCCCTTCTTACAGTTTTGCTCCTGCACAATGTATGCATACACTTCATGATGAAAAGACATTAACCCAACACATTTACAAGATCCTTCATTAGTTTCATATCTTCTGAGGATATAAGCATGTAAGCATAGTTTTTGAGTTGAAGAATGAAGATCGGTTTGTTAAATGGAACAAATTTGATTGAGCTTGCAATTCTCCGAAATTATAATCCTTACATATATCAGGTGAGCTGAAAAACTATAAACTTCTTAAAGAATAAATAGATACAACTGAACACAGAGAGTGGAGAGTTTTTTTCCTTTCTTTTGTTTTTTTTTCCTTTTTTTCTTTTCTTTTGGGAGGGGAGAGAGAGAGAGAGAGAGAGAGAGAGAGAGAGAGAGAGAGAGAGAGAGAGAGAGAGAGAAAGAGAAAGAAGGAAAAGATTTTAACGCCTATTAGAAGGCCAAACTCGACCTATGAGACAGAATCGATATACATTGTTTGTCTCTCCAATTAAATGGAAAAACAAAAGCGTGCTGAAAATAAAAAAAGTGATGCGAGACTAGGTGAAAAGAAATCCAGAGTCTCCAAAACATGCGTAGCCTATATGCAAGATGGTGATACACGTATGAGAATGCATCTAAGCGACATAAAACCCCAAACTAGTGCTCATATGTCGATGAAGTATGTGGTATACAGGTGGAGGGGGGGTTAGGGCTGCCCGAACGACTGCAGTGGGATCGGACATCATCTCAGCCCGTCTGTGCTTAATGGCTCGACGGTATCTGCAATCTGATGACTCTGTAATCTCTGTGTCTGATAGCCTCTAGCTCGGGGTCGTCTCCTAGCTGAGAGGTCTCAGCCTGCTGAAAAATCACCCCTCTGAGTGACAACAGGTTGGGGAGCCGGTGTATGTCAGGTGGTACAGAAATCAGTGAGCTGTGTCTGTCTCCTTCCAATCGGAGCTGTTGTGATGGGCTGGAGCAGGGCTCTCTGTGGTACTGTATCTCTAGTAAGAATCGCCCTGACGCTGATCTCTAGAGGCCATGATCTCACGAAGGGTAGGCTGTCCTGTGAATAGAACCTCATATCTGCTCCTCATATCATCATATGCCTTGCATCGGCATACAAAGTGCTCCTCATCCTCTACCTCCACCGCACATATACGGCAAATCATCTCCTCTCTGGGGGTGTATTCTTCTCTGTCAGCCTCAATCGCTAGTGGGTGTGATGATACCCTGAGCTGGCTGATCGTTACCCTCGAACGATGAGGCATGTATGTGTCCATGTAGCGTGATTGTGGTCTCTAGATGAACCCGTATGCTAAAAAGTCCAAGAACTGATCTTGATAATGTGAGTCTCGATCCAAGGCCGGAAGTGAACCATGTGTGACTAGTATATAGCTGCCAAAGATCCTGCCTGAGCACAGTGTTCCTCTCACTACGTGAGGAGAACGTGGGGAGAGTCTGGGTCATACTAGAAGGGTGGTAGTTTGTCCATATCCAATCCATGTCCATCAAACCATGCCCTAACCTGAGAATATTAAGCTCTCTCATACCCCGACTCAAAAGTCCTGTATCACCACCTCAAATGCTCTATGTATGAGTCTATCTGCTAGGAGCTCCCTCATCCTCTGAATGAAACATATCGTCTGGAATAGTGCCTCTACTACCATGGGAGGTGTGGCCATCTCTGCTCTGATGATGTCATGTGGTACTGTGTGTTTCCCACGGAATAGCTGCGAGATCATGCGTACTTGCGGCCTCTCAATCGCACTCCACTCAGTGGCTGTGAGACCCGGACCCCAAACTGTCGATGCATAAGTCGTAGCTGGTGTGAATAGTGTGTCAAATAGCCATCCCTTCGTATGGGGCTCCTAGAAGTGTGCCAGATGACACCTCCTCTCTAACATGGCCAAAGCTGCATATCCCCGTGTGAGCATGTAAGTGGCTGCCTATCTCATACTGAAGGGACCAGGTGACCAAAATAAGCCCCCCATCCCCATCACGCCACCATCTCAAATGAGACTATCCTAATCAAAATATTGATAGCAAGGGAACTTTTTTCTCACAAGGAAAATGTCAACATTTCATAGAAGATCATACAAAGAAAAAGAGAACTTAGTCCCTATAAAGTGTCTTCATGTACTTTGGCATAGCTATAGCTTCATCAAAGAAAGAAGCAAGCAAGCAAGACATGCTTGGCTACATCCCCCTAAATGCAAGAGTGAACACGCCTAGTGTAGGAAAAATGCAGAGTATCAAAAGTACAAGATATAATATGGAAGAAAATAGAGAAATAAGAGCCTTGTGCTGAATAAATGTTTCAAGGTCCGTATGAAAGAGAGAGAGGTGCTAAAATATTGCTTACAAATTGAATATACAGAAAACAAAATAACTAGAATACTTCTACTAACTCTGGAGAGAAACATAGTCTATGATGGTTGGTGTTTGCAAGGAACAAGTTAGATATAGTTACAAAAGAAAAGCTCACAAAGAGCCTGTGGAGCTTGGTATTCGTAAGTACGCTAAATATGCTGACTAGAGGCTTATATATGTTGTTTCGAGGTTTTTTGTGTTTTGTGTGTGTGTGTGTGTGTGTGCACACGCACATATATGTGCGCGTGCATGCACGCGTGCTTCTAAAGACGAAGAGTTAGTTCAAGCGAAGATCTATTAAGTGTAATTCTTGTGCTTTTTTTATACAAAAACTATCAGCTTTTTGTTGGAAGTAGGTAGACCCACACAAGTTCAGAAGATCTTCCGCACACTAGAATACCTTGCCCACATACACTACTTGAACCAAAGAATGCTGATATCCTGTAATCCAAGCATCTCTCGAAACTTCTTTAACTTGCCCACTCAAGCTCAACGCCATATCCTGTAATCCAAGCATCTCTCGAAACTCCTTTAACTTCTCAGCTCCAAGTGCTTTGGTGAAAATATCAACAACCTGCTCATCTGTTCTCACATAAACAAGATCAATATCACCTGCTAATACCTTCTCTCTGATGAAGTGATAATGTACCTCGATATGCTTTGTTCTAGCATGGAAAACAGGGTTCTGTGCTAACTGTGTGCTGCTAAGATTATCACAATAGATAGTGATAGGCTTTTGCACTTCCACACCTAAATCTGCAAGTAACATCTCCATCCATGATGCCTCACATGCTGCCATTGCAGCACCTCCGTACTCGACAAAGCAACAGTGGGTTGCTTCTTGCTGCTCCATGTAATAGCTGCACCTCCAAGTGAGAAAAGAAAGCCACTAGTAGATCTTCTATCTGGAGTACTACCAACCCAATCTGCATCGGTGTATCCATGAACATGCAACTCCATACCAGCTTCATAAAACAATGCATAATCCAAAGTAGCACTCACATAACGTAGAGTGCGCCTCAGAGCATCCAAATATGGCTTCCTAGGAACCTGCATAAACTGACTTTCAAGTCCAACAGTATAACTTAGATGAGGCCTTGTAATTGTGAGATATATAAGACTTCCCACAATTTTCATGTACATAGTAGCATTTTCCAATGCTTCACCTGATGTAGTATCCAATTTCAAATTCTGATCTAATGGCATAGAAATTGGCTTACAATCAGCCATACCATACTTTTGCAGCATATTCAAGGCATATTGCCTTTGCGACATCCATATACCTGTTTATGTATGTATAAACTCAATGCCCAAGAAATAGCGAAGCACACCAAGATCTTTCATTTTGAATTCCTGCATAAGAAGTTTCTTTACCTCTTTGATGGTTTCTTCATTATCACCACCTACAATCAGGCCATCAACATAAATAACCACAATAGTGATGCCATCATCAGCCTTCCTTGCATATAGTGAGTGATCTGCATCACACATAGAGAACCCAATGCTGGTTAAGTAATCAGCAATCCTTGCATGCCATGCACGAGGGGCTTGCTTCAGCCCATACAAAGCCTTTTGCAACCTGCAAACATATTCTGGATGCTTTGAATCTTCATATCCTTGTGGCTGGTCCATATATACTTCTTCCTGTAACTCACCATGTAGGAAAGCATCCTTCACATCCATCTGATGCAAAGTCCATCCTTTTGTTGTAGCTAGTGCAACAAGTGTTCTGGCAGTAGACATTTTAGCTACAGGGCTGAATGTTTCCTCATAATCAATGCCATATGTTTGTGCATAACCTTTAGCTACAAATCGTGCTTTATACCTGCTTATGCTACCATCAGCATTATGCTTTACCTTGTAAACCCATTTGCAGCTTATGGATTTCTTTCCTTGTGGCAATGGAACCAACTACCATGTATCATTTCCATAAAGTGCAGCCATCTCCTCATCCATAGCTTTTTCCCAATCTGCATTACCAATTGCATCTTCAAAACAAGAAAGTTCAGCATCTTGTATTACCTTTGTCATGTAGGCACAATGACGAGCCATGTAACTCTGTCAATCGTTGCACTAAATTACGCATCCTCCCAGATTTTCTTGGTCCTGGGTCACTTCTTCTTGTATCATCTGCATGTGCCCTTCTTACTCCTGGAGTCTTCACAGAGGGCAATCCAAGTTCCTCATCAATACTCTTTTCTGAACCACTTGAATCTCCATCAACATCTTCAAAACCTGCACCTGTTTTACTACCAGCAGAAAGCTTTTCTTTACCTTTCTTGGATGTATTTGATGAATTTGTTGGACTGAAATTTCCACGCAATCTTCCACTCCATGGATTTTGAGTTGGAACTATTGCTTGGTGATGCATCCGGTCCACTCAAAACTTGAGATTCTACACTAGATTTTTCAGCATTTTCTTTGTCATTTGGTTCAAGATTCAGTCCTTCTTTGGCATCTGCATAGAAGCTTGACATTTCATCAAATGTCACATCTCTGCTCACCTTCACCTGTCGTGTGAGTGGGTTATAACATTTGTACCCCTTTTGCTCAAGGGAATATCCAATGAAGACACATTTTTCTGCTTTCGGATCAAGCTTCGTCCTCAACTCATCTGGAACATGTACATATGCAATACAGCCAAAAACTTTCAGATGTGATAAGTTTGGCTTTTTACCTGTAAACTTCTCTTCAGGTGTAACTTGATGTACAGCAGCAGTCGGAGTTCTGTTCATGATGTATACAGCAGTATGCACAGCTTCTGCCCAATAACAATGAGGCATATTCTTCTCTGCCATCAAGGCTCTTGCTATTTCTGCAATATGTCTATTTTTGCGTTCAGCAACACCATTCTGTTGTGGTGTGTATCTGCATGAAAACTGACGCCGAATTCCATGATTTTTTAGAAAACTACTGAACTCATTTGACATGTATTCACCTCCTCCATCAGATCTTAATGTTTGAATGTACTTCCTTGTCTGCTTTTCCACCATAGCTTTAAAATTCTGGAAGTGAGTGAACACCTCGCTCTTCTCTTTCATGAAATATACCCATACTTTGCGTGTATGATCATCAATGAAGGGTAACATAAAACCTGCAACCGCCCATAGATGTGGTCTTTGTTGGACCCCAAACATCTGTATGTACTACTTCTAGTACATTCTCACTAACATGCTTGTCATGTGGAAATGATGCTCTTGACTGTTTACCGAATTGACATGCTGCACATACCTTTTGCATTTCTGCAACTTTGAAATTTGGTAGTCCATGGACAATCTCCTTTGACTGCATCATTTTCAGCCTTTGCAAGTTTGCATGTCCAATCCGTTTGTGCCATATCTCTATATCTGTAATAACTCCTTCACCTTTTGCAAACATGGCTGCATTCATTTCAGGAATCTTCACATTTAAGGTGAACATCCTACCCACTTTGTTTCCTTTGGCAACCAATCGTCCATCTTGCTTGTAATCTTCTACATATAATCCATCAGCATTGAACTTGACTTATAATCCCTGGTCAATCATTTGTCCAACAGAAACCAGATTCTTTGTTATATTTGGAACATGCAACACATCAGCAAGATGTTTTACCTTCCCGTCCTTCATAGACAATGCTATGTTTCCTGTATGCTCAATAGGATGCGATGTATCATCACCTGTTTCAACATATCCAGGAACTGGCATTTTCTGCAAACTACTAAACCATTCTGCATGACTGGTCATGTGATTTGAAGCACCTGAATCAACATACTAGACATTATCATTCGATTTTGAAACACCAGCAGACATCGTATTCATCATGTGATGTTGAACCATAAACAGCTTCTCAAAATCATCTGCACTTGTGGATGCATAGTTGTTTTGCTGCCTTCTGTTATTTTGATTCTTTAACCTGCAATCACGTTCAAAGTGTCTAGGTTTACCACAATTCCAGCATCCTTTACTATCATTTTACCTAAATCATTTCTTTGGAAATTTCTGCGACCTCTTTGGCTCCCCCTGCCTCGAAACTGTCCTCTTCCTCCTGCATGATTCTGTTGTTGACCTTGGTCTTGCACAATGAAGCTCCATAAAGCACATTCATAAAAGTTGCAAACAAAAACCCTAATTAGAGTTTCCCCTTTTTTGGGAACCCTAAAATTGGGGCTTGCATGCGTTTTTTATGTAGTGATGTGGATTCACATGGGCCCTTGGAATATTCAGATTTAATCTTTGTTTGCGACGTGATGTTTAGCTTTTCAAGTTAAAAAACTATTTTTCACGTAAATCTGAAAATTAGGGTTTTACTTTTGACCTTGATATTTGACCCAAACATACAAGTGTTATATCTCATTGGGTAACTTTCATGGAGCTCTATAAGAATATGTAATAAAAAAAAATCGATCATCTTGCTGATCATCTCCCAAAAATGGAACCATTTCTAACCATATCTGTGAGTTAAATTTATCTTTTTTATAAACCTGCAAGTACTTGTAGGGTCCCTAGTGGAAGGTTTCCCTACTTGATTCTTCCTTTTTTTTGCATCTTGTGTATTCTCTTGAGTCTACGTGTGTATGTTTTCTCACATGTGTTACTATTTCTCTACCTCAAGGGCTTCTACTTACTAACAAAGGTGTTTGCAAATAATCGTCCAAGATAGAGAAATAGTAACAAACATGAGAAAACATACATGCATAGACCGAAGAGAATAAAGAAGATATAGACAAAAAGTCATATGCTCCAATTAATGATAATACATGTACAAGATGATGATATGCTCCAAATTACATGTACATGGTAACAAAGAAATGTTCACAACCCATCAATACAAAGGAGAACATGTAAGGGTAAGGGACAAGGCAAGAAGAGGCTTAGGTAAAATCCCCTAATGCAAGCTCTCTCCCAAAAATAGAGAGACCTCCAAGTGTATGAGCATACTCTCCTAGGTCAGCACCTCCATGTGTAGTAACACACCCAAAGCCAACTAAACTTGGATGCAAGTTTAGTTGCTATCAAAGCAATGGTCAAGTGTTCTTGTAGGTAAAGCAAGGAAAAGAAGTTGATTTGCCAATCAACTCTGTTTGATCTTGATCAATTCACTTTGACCTTCAGCTTCTTACTTCATACAAGGTCTTTGTCCCTATTTCTTTCTTTGTCCTACTTCCTTTTACACAATTTGACTTGTTTCAAGGATGGTCAACTCTGGTCAAAGCCAAGCCAATTCTGTCTAGCAAGGTCAAACCTAGTAAAATAGAGTAAACACAATCAAAGAAAGCTCCTGTAACGAAGAGATACGAACTCAGTTTTTTTTTTCCATTTTCTTGGTAAAAATTGGGATTCTACAGCTTTGCTTAGTATTCCTAGTACTCGCTATTGTTGCAACAACAATTCAAGGTCTCTATTACTTCTATTAGCACTACAACTAGTCCTTCCTTTTGACCACTAGTTTGATATACTTATTCTTTTGATATACTTCCTCTAGCAAGTAATTATTCTTGTCATGGCTCTTTGGGTTTCATGTATGCGTACATTGGTATGAAAAACCGCATCATCTTTATTGGCTCCGGTTCATGCTCCTCCTCCTACTCCTACTCCTATTACTTGTACTCCTACTTCTACTCCATCTTCCACACCATCGGGAATGCCATATGTACGTCAATCACGTCAACAAACACTCCATGAAAATTGGAATCCCATATTGAAGGAGAAGATGGACACAACAATGGCATGTTTTTTCTACCATGACCACATAGCTTTCAATGTGGGTCAATAAAAATCTTATCTTGATTCTATTCTTTTGTTTTAAACTTCAAAGTTCAAAAGTCACTTCCATATGGCATAATCCATTACTTATAAATCTTATTTGTTTTACCATTTTCCATGGGTCAACATACTTGAAAGACATGGTAAAGAAGATAGGTGAATATGGAGCACACTATATGACTTTATCTTCCGAGAGCTTATGCACCACTTTATTGGAGAAAGAGAAGAAGCTTGTTGCACCGCATGTGAGAGCATAAAGAAATCATGGGAAAGAAATGGAGTATCATTGGTTGTGGATGGATGGAGTGATGTTCAACAACGCTCTATCCATGCAATGGTGGCTTATTCTCGTGGGGAGATGTACTTCATCTCGTCACATGATGCATATGAGACAGGGAAGTCAGCTGATGTACTTGTCGTAAAGTGGGCAAGTGCCATAGAGATTGTGGGGCCATCAAATGTTGCTTGCATTGTAGCATATGGAGAGCCTTCAAATAGATCTGTAGGTGCAATTATTGAAAATTTGTACCCTCACATTATTTCTTACTTTTGCATGGATCGTTGTTTAAATAATATTCTCAAATATATTAGGAATTTGGATTGGAGTTTGCTTGAAATTAACGAGGCAAACTCATTGGTTAGTTTCATCAACAACCACACACGTGTGAAGAATGATTTTAGCAAGAAGTCTACTCTTTCTTTGCTCAAGTATTCAAACACAAGATTTGCATACAACTTCACCATGTTACACAACATAGTGAAATGTAGTGTCTTGAGAGGGCTCTTATTGAGCAATGAGTTCGCAAGAATGCCAAAGGCTTCTATTTCGACAGGAAAGCACTTTAGAATATTAGTTGATGATGCAACATGGTGCGAGAACATTTCTCACATTGTGGATATTATGCATCCACTTGTGCACTTGCTGAAAATTTTGGATTCCATGGAGTTGTGCATTGGTAAAGTGTATGAAGCTATGGAACGCACAATTGAGTCACTAAAAACATTCATGAAGGAAAATGACATGTATAAAGAAATTTCAGCTATTTGTGTTAGCAAGTGGAATGCACACTACTCCCAACTTCATGCGGCGGCATACATGATGGATCCAAAATTTAAAAATAAAAAACAATATGCAGATCTAGAGGTGGATAATGGATGGAGGATCATATTAGAGAGGCTTATCCCCAATAGTGAAACTAGAAGACTTACCAGAGATCAACTATCCAAATACAAGACTGAGAAAGATGCTTCATATGCATGTGCAAATGCCCAAGAGGATAGATTATGTGTTGATGCTTCCCTATGGTGGGTAGATTTTTGTTTTGATTGTCCAAATCTTCAACAATTGGCCATTCGAATACTTACTCAGGCTTGCATACGAGTTTCCTTGAGCAACCCGGAGTGTGTATGGACATGTATCCTCAAAAAAGAGGTACAATCTTGGTATGCAACATGCTCGTGGATTTGTGTTTGTCAATGCCAATTTGAGGATGCTTCGGAGGACTCAATGCATGGAAGGAGATCCTTTCACATAATGGGAGGTAGAGCATGAGTCAGACCAAGTGGCAAATGAAGAACATGAAGAAGTAGAAGCCATTGATTGTGTTGCAAAAAATGAGAGTCCCCACTTAGATTCTGCATAGTCATCACATTTATGTTGTAGTCTCTACATTTATGTTCCAGGCTCCGGTCATATGTAGTTACTAGTTACTAGTCTTTTTATAGATTGATGGTATGATGTACCAACTTTTTGTTGTCATGATGTAACATCTCATTGATATATGATGACGATGATATATCCATCTTCGTACATGTGCATTGTTTATACTTACAAAACACCTTTTTTCTATGGTTTTTTGATATTGGTCATTTAATATGTTGGCAAATACATTCTACATGACTTTCATTTGATTATTTTTAAAAAAACCAGCATCATTTTAGTGTCGTCCCGAGGACACCTTCCCGAGACATCCTAGGCACCGTCCCCATCCCCGGGACACCATCATTCTCGAGACCCGTCCCCGTCCAACAATCTTCTTGAGGTGAGTTGGTAGTGACCTAGCAACCCATTTTTATATGTCATCCCTAGATCATCCTCATAACAAAGGATGGACCAAGACATGCTTGAGACCTTGGAGGATATGCTCGGAGTAAGATAAACGTATGCTTACTTGAGATTGAATGCACGTAAAAGCACCACATAAATGGCATCGCCATTGAGATACCATCGTAAATTCAGGTGGTTAAAAGATGGCTTTTTTTGAGGTTGTTGCCCATTATGGTGACCTCTCCTCAGCTTGTTTGTAACGGGAGAGCCTTTGGTTGTTTACTGAGGAGCTCGTGCATTTGAGAGGATGCTCCATGGTGACCCTCTACTCAGCTTGGTTGTAATGGGAGAGCCCTTGGTTGTTTACCAAGGAGGTCTTGCCTATGAGAGGTTGCTCCATTGTTGCACCTACAGTTGGCATGTGTACATCCAGCATGTCCCCCGATCTTTTTCTAGGTTCACATATCTATGTGTATGAATGTCTATGCAATTGCTTATGCATGTTTACATCCACATATATATACATGAGTTGATAAACATACATCTAAAACCTGTATATGTGTGTGCTGTCCCTCGGTGTGTGTGTGTGTATGTGTATATGTGTGTGTGCGTGTGAGAGAGAGAGAAAGAGAGGTAACCACATATTCAGACTGTCCTTTTCATCTATCAATGCAAAATATAAATAAAGATTTAATAATATCTATCGTTCACCATGTTTTCCTTTTTATGTGTTTTTGTTTGTTCGTGTGCTAACTAAACATATTCATGTGACTAAGCAAGTATAATCATGTATTATCGCATTAAGAGGACATCTACTATCATTTTCTCCTCTAAAAATGTAGAAATAATAAAGATGACTCGGAACACTAACCAGAAATTTCACAAAAACCATGGAGGAATCCCAAACGGTGGTGCCCAAATGTTTGGAGTTAGGGTCCTGCAGAATTCACACAAGCGATCAAGATAATAATCATACATACAAAAGATACAGCCGTATTGAATCAGAATAATGTATTTCAATGCGTAACTTGGGCAAGTTGAAGGCGCATATCCAGAAAGTCAAGCTCTATTTTATCGGTATGGGGGGTGTTAAATCTGTTCATTACAAACACTACCTCCATCAACTGAACGAGGAAAAATGAAGGTTGGCAAAGATACGAACATCACAACATAAATGTTACCTGTCCTCCATCCGCAGCAATAGAATTATAATAGCAAATTACTGGGTGGTTTGTGACTGCGTGCGTTTAAAAGTTCCCGTGAGCTCGCAGACGTGTCTCAAAGAAAGAGAGAGAAAAAGTTTTAAAGCTGCATTCACGGTGAGGCACGGCAGCGCACTGCCATGAAAACAGTCAAATGACTATAGAGCATGTGGCATAGTCTATCGATAGTGGCCGGTCGAACCTAGAGTGCTTTCCTCACAGAAACCCAATGAACATGATATAGAGATACACAGACTGAGCATGATATAGAGATACAAACACTGGTTCGTGGAATTTAGTGGGGATTCACACTGATATCAACAATGTATCGACGTGAATACTAGTGATTAGTTGATATGAAAATCGAAATGTTCCGGGCTTACCATATTATGTATCTGCTTCGCCCTCTGGGAACATATTGAACTTGAGCGGAATATAATGCATCAACGATTTCAAATACTTTTTCTGAAGATCGAACGATCAGAAATTTCCTTTATTCAATCATTCCGCCGCCTCGTGTGAATTGTATAAGTGGAGGAAACAAAACACGCATTGAGTGCCGTCAGAACAGTCTGAATCCACCCTTATGTTACATCTGCACTGTCTCGACTGGAACACACATGTGGAAGTCTTTTTCATTTAGAACAGTGTTTTTCTATCTCCTTTTTTTTAGGTTGGAAATTTTTTTCATAGGTGAAGTTATATCACTCAATCGGAAAAAGAAGTTTAGCAATAGGCTACTCTCTCAAATTTTAATTAATAGAAAGAACAATTGTACAAGTGAACAACCATAGCACCCATGGGATCCCTCGAATCCCACAAAGCAGTGGTTGCTTAAAACTTACTAGAAGACATTAGAAAGAAGGTGGATAACCCCTTCATCCCCCTCATGGGGGGTCCACTTGCTTTTAATCTTGTTGCTCTCAAAGAAAAACACTCTATGATGTTTGAAAGGGGGCCTTCTTACAATTGGAAATTATTTTGCCTAAAAGGAAAAGCTATTTTTCGATTGATCATTCTTTAGGAGGGCAACCAAGGTTGGCGGACATCTCTCTTTCCAGATTTTTCAGAGGGTCTCACTTCTTATAGCATTCCATAGTGCTGAGGAACAACCGATGGTTTCACCCAATAGAGCTTGCTTCCAGTTGATTTATCCTTGTAGCAACATGATTCTCCCAAAGGCCCACCGAACTGACATTGAATTGAGGAATGAAAGGAAGAGGTGTCCCAAGTCCTCGCGGCTACCATGAAGGCATCTTTTACACCATGGAGGGTGTGAGAAAGCTAAAAATAAGGCTTGCGAATGATGTGTGTGTGGGACAAGGGCCAGACATAGCCAAGGTCCCAAGCTCGGGGGATATGTGTGTGCAACTCTCCTCCCAACCTTTTATATCCTCTTGTAATCTAAAAATACCAATGATCTGGAATGGTCTAGTGCCGCCATGTGGCCATCATGCAACACTCATCCCCATTACTACTGAATACCTTAGGATATCCCCCGAGCTTGGGACCTTGGCTATGGTTGGCCCTTGTCCCACACACACATGGAATGGTCCCTATGGACCAATGTCTGACACTCCCTCCCTCTTCTAAAGATCATTGTCTTCAATGATCAATGAGGGAAAGTACTTGCAAACCAGAGCTTCTAATTCCCAAGTAGAGTCAATAAGCATCAATCCCCTCCAGGCTACTAGATAGTCCTGGATGACACAGTTACTCAATCGTATCTATCTCTGATCTAATATCGTGTCTAGAGAATGATATGTGCTATCACTTTCTTGCAAAGAAAAAATACCCTCTATTAGATTATCCTCCTGGGAAATATACTTTCTAAGTGTACTGACATGAAACACTGGATGGACTTTGCAATCTCGAGGAAGCTCTAATTGGTATGCAACATCACTTAGCTTCTTTACTATCTTCCAAGGTCCACAAAACCTTAGTGAAAGCTTACTAAAATTCCCTGTGGATAGTGAAGTAGATCTAGCTGGTACCTGAAGAAAGACCATATCACCTTCCTCAAAGGATCTAGGAGATCTCTCCTGTCAGCATACTCTTTTGCCCTATGAGCGGCTTGCTGCATCTTAGCTTTAGCTATTTCTAAATGTGCTTGGAGGTTCGCTAAGAACTCTAAAGCACTAGGACATTTCTTTGGCATTCCGATGGTACTGGGAGCATTGGGATTCATGCCATAGTTCATCTCAAACAGAGATATTCATGTCACCTTATGTGGTCTATTCTTATAAGCAAACTCTACTATTGGCAAATAACTATCCCAATCTGACTGTCTCTCAGACACATATGCTCTCGACACATCCTCTAGAATCTCGTTAACCCTCTCAGTTTGACCATCTGCCTGAGGACGATCTCCACTAATCATCTTTAATGAAGCTTTCAGTTTGTCAAATACAAACTTCCAAAAGTTTCCTATGAATCTGACATCCCTATCTAAAACTATGGATGTCAGTAACCCATGCAATTTGAAGACATTTTGGATAAACAACTCCGCTACATCTGTTATGAAACGAGCCATTTTGCTCAATCTATCTACCACAACTAGGATAGTATCCCACTTCCTTTGGGCCCGCGGTAACCCCATTATGAAGTCCATTTTTACACCGTCCCATTTATGATCTGGAATCTATAAAGGATGCAAAAGACCTAGTGTCTTTACCCTTTTTGCCTCGTTGACTTGATACATAAAGCATTGTTGAACATATGTGTGGCTAATCTAGGCCACCAAAATGTTCTTCTAACAAGCTATATTTTCTTGTCAACACCAGGATGCCCTGCATAAGGAACATCATAGTTATCATGCATGAATTTTCTTCTCAAATCCTACGAATCTGGTACGCAGACCTTTCCTTTCTGTTTGACTATTCCATTCTCCTTTGAGAAATTGGAATATGGACTCGACTTATTTGCTCTACTAGGTGAAGAAATAGCTAAGACTGCCCTATCTCCTATAATAGAGTCATCATTGATGGCTCTAATAATGTGTAACAAATCTGGATATTCCTCCTGTGCTTCCTTGATTTCTTGAAGCAATGAGCTATCTAGAACTATAAAGCTCATTTGATACATTATCCATGGTAATGCATCAGCTAATATATTCTTTTTTCCTCTTATATATAGGATTTCCATATGAAACTCCTGCATGAGCTAAGCCCAATGAGCCTGTCTGCCTCCAAGATCTGGCTGATTACAAAAGTACTTGAGTGTATGGTGATTTGTGTATACCTTAAAGTCTACACCATAGAGATAGTGTCTCCAAAAGTTAATTGCATGCACCACTGCATACAACTCCTATTCATGCACTGGCCAATTGTGTTGTGCACTACTCAATTTCTTGCTTTCAAAAGCTATTGGCTTGCCATCTTGGCTCAAAACTACCCCTATGGCTTATGCCACTAGCATTTGTCTCTAACTCAAAGGGTTTCTGTGGATCTACCGCTTTGAGTATAGGAGCCTCTAAAACAGCTTGTTTCAAAGCGTCAAAACTCTCTTGCTACTCTTGTTGCCATGCAAACAGAACTTTTCCTTGAAGCAAGTTCCTTATAGGTGTTGCTATTGATGAACAACAAGAGATGAATTTTTGACAGAAATTGGAAAGTTCTAGAAATGACTGTAACTGCCCTTTATCCTGAGGAGTATGCCAAGCTAAGATAACTAAGACCTTCTTGGGATCCATCTGAACCCCATCGACCGAGACCACATGCCCTAGATACTCTATCCTCAAAAGAAACAATTGAGTCTTCTCCAGATTTACATATAGTTAATTCTCATTTAAAACATTCAATAATAATCGTAGATAATTCTCATGCTCATGCACAGTCCTACTATACACTAACAAATCATCAACAAAATCTACAACACACTTTCCAATGAATGGTTGCAAAATGTCATTCATTAACATCATAAATATAGCTAGTGCATTAGTCAAACCAAATGACATGACCAAATATTTGTAATGCCCAAAATGGATCTTGAAAGCTATCTTATGTACATCATGATCTTTTACCCTAATCGGATGGTGGCCACTTTTTAAATCTATTTTACTAAATACAACGGCTCCAACTAGAGCATCTAAAAGATCATCTATCCTGGGCATGGGATATCTGTGTCTAATATTAATTTTATTGAGTGCTCGATAGTCGCCACACATCCTATAAGGTCCATCTTTCTTCTTCACAAGAAGAACTGATGTCTAAAAGGGCAAAGAGCTGGGTCTAATCAGCTCTTTCTATAGGTACTCGTCCACAACCTTGCGGACGTCATTCTCCTCCTGCAGACTCATTCGAAATGGTGGTCGAGAGGTTGGACTCGCTCCTAGTACCAATTTGATTCTATGCTCTATGTTCCTACAAGGAGGCAAACTTGAAGGTAATTCTTTCAAGAATAACTCTTGGAATTCTACTCTTACTTTCTCTGAAAGTGCTTGAGCATTCCAACTAGAGTTTCCATGAATGCATGAATCCATCATAATATTTATGAATACACAAAATAAAGAAAAGAAATGTTATATTTAGAATCAATCTTGAGCAACTTGGTAGAAGTTACCAATCATACCTCTTAGAGATCTGGCTCTCCATGGATCAATAGTCGCCTCCCCTCATCCTCAAACGGGTACACATGCAATGCAAAGTCAATGACTGGTCGTTTCCTAGCATGCCGCTTCTTACTTAGGACTACATTGAAACATGCCAATCTAGCTATCTCAAAATCTAGTTTGTCCTCGTAGGAACAGATCTAAATGGGCAAACCAACAACTCGTCAATCCCATGTCTCAGTTCCCTTCCCATCGGCTAACTCTATTACATAGGCATACTCTTACTACACAGTCTTTAGATGTAACTCTTGACTAGTCGGGAACTAATCACATTATGTGTCGACCCAGTATCAAAGAGTACCTTGACAGGCTATCCTGCCACAACTCCCCTCATGACAATGAGTTCGGTATCTGGAAACTGATATCCTTATGTGCCATTGGCGAAAGCACAATGTCTGGCACAGTAGGGACCTTCTTCATGATCATCATGGCCACTATGGAAGATGATATCGGGGATGGGGAATCTCTAAAGTCCTCATCTCCATCACTCCCTGCCTGAGTGGGATTAACGCTTATGGTGGCTGCTATCTTCTTTTTCTTAGGAAAATCCTTGAATAGGTGTTGCCCTAGACACCCATAGCATAACCCCTCTTTCATTGCCTTCTCTTTTGCAGACATTTTCCTTTTACCTCCTGCAACTGTCTTGATCATGTGCACCTACTTAACCTCTCTAGAAGGTTGTGTATTGATCGAGCCAAGAGTAGATGTGTGGAAGGGTCGGCTTACCTTAGACCATGAGGACCTCTGACCCTGGGAGCATGTGCCTCTATGGCCATCCTCATAGACTAAATTCATCTCCATGGCCTATGCCAAGGATTGGTATCTCTCCTTCCTCACCAAAGTTCTAATGGTTTCTCTCAATCCCAAGAAAAACTTGTGGACTTGAAGAAACTCCAGGATAGTATCAAGTACTTTAAGAAGTACCTTGTTGTACTTATTTGAGTACTCTTGAAGTCTGATTCTTTTGACTAATGAAGATCCAAGTGTCTAACACTTTAGACCTCTCATCAGGCGGTACGAAATTGTTATAGAACAAGACCTTGAATTGATCCCAAGTCTTAGGCTCTTTCTTATCTTGTTCTATCTTGTGCCACCACCTATGGGCAACGTCCATGAGGTTATAAGTGGTCTGCTGAATCTTGTGCCTATCATCCATGATATGGCACAAACAAAAGCACCGCTCCCACTTGTTGAGCCATTGCTCAATAGCATCAATAGTCCTAGCACTAGTCGAGCCATGGTATCTAGGTGGCTTAAGATCCTTAAGCTACCATCTGGCCTCTCTGAGTATGATGTTATCTCTAGGGACTTCTGGAGTTGATGCTCATCGGGAGCATCTACCTCCATCCTTGGTAAGTCAGGCTCAAGCATCACTTCCTCTTTCTTGGAACCATGCATATGTTCCAAGATATCGTGAAGTGCACTCTCTAGATTGGTAATCCTAGTACTCATGGTCTGAATGGGATCTACAGACTGTTGTTCCATGAGTGTATCAGTCCTAGTAGGTGACGATGGACCTAGTTTCATGCAAGGATATGGTTTTAGTCACTTTTTTTTATTTTCTGTTAATATGTTTTTTTTCAAATTATATGCTCTATGTTTATCTAAAGTAAATAAGTGGCAACAGAAAATAAACAAGTCACAAGCCTTTGCTTAAAAGAAAATGATAAAACATAAAACTGTTAGTATGGTTGCTATCTTTTAATGCATATGCATAATGAATCCTAAAAATTTTGGCAGCATAACAATGCAAAAATAAAAATATGAAAAATTACACTAAGTACACGTCATGCACTTTGCGCGATCAAAACGGTGCCGACAAACACAATCTATCTTCAAATCAACCAAAGGGGATTACACACCCTGACCTATTTTTTCCTGCTTGCGGCATGCTATTTTAATAAGAACACAATAAGTTCTTATTGTTCCCTCATATAACTTGCAAGAAAAAAATACTTACATGTACCTGCAAATAACACCATGCACCGTACAAGACTAAACAACGTCGTAACTACGCATATACTAAAGATGCTATGCAAAGATGCATTTTTCTATATGTTACATGAATAAAAAAGAAAGCAATAATGCATGGTAATTGACCAAAAAGCTTATCTAAAGGTCCAAAAGTTGATATGTAGGTGGATGCAGGTGCTGAAGATTGTCCACACTCCTTCCTTTTGGCTTTCCAAGAATCACATGATAATTGTTGCAGCAAGAAGGTGCTCAAACATGGGTTGATGATGATGAATGACCACAATCAAAAGCTCTAAATAGGGTTGTGATTGAATGCAAAAGATGGCTTATGACCACTCTCTGGAAAGATCTCTCAGAGAGGAATCCATACCAATAACAATCTCTAAATTTGGAGGTGATATGACCAAGATATGGCCACCTGAGTGGAGTTATGTAGTGAAAATGTTATGGTAAGCAAGCTTTCAAGATGACATGAGGGAAAGGGAATTCGAATTCCTTCCTTCACAGCAGAAGAACGAGCAAGCAGGGATCTTTATCCCATATACAGAGAAAAGTGCTCCAGGGAGTATATAACGAAAAACATATCCTATGCCTCTTCAACAAGAAGAGAGTACTCTTTCCTTCCCTCCTCTGCTAACGATCGCGTGGGCATGGGTTGTTTGTGCGCTCGGGCTGCTCTATCACTTCATCAGTCACCTTAGGAGCAGTCTTGGCCTCCTTTATGCTCCCTTTTGCTCCACCAATCAACTTTGCTACCGCTCTCAGTTGTTGATATATTTAGGTAGTGATGTGTGTGAACACTCTAGGACCGTCGGGGCACTTTTTTCCCTCTTTAGGAGGTTTTTTCCCCCCGGCTTGTATATACGCCTATTGCCCTTATGGGATACTTATCTTTGTACATTCTCTAGTAATACATTCAGTCTTGTGTGTTGTGCTCCAAGCTTCTTCTTCTTCCTTGTGTTGTTCCCATGCTTCCGCATACATCTAACTCCAACAATTGGTATCAGAGCAGGTCGTCGCTTCATCTAGGGCGTCGTCGACACTCCTCCGGTTGCAGTCTCAGATTCGCATGAAATTTGGTGAGCATACTCAGGGTGTTTCAGAGATCAAAACATCTTCGCTCTATGGTGCCAAAATCACGATCTGAGCTCGTTTCGGCCTCCGAACGCACTATCACAGCACTTGTGCAGGTTATTTCGTCTTTTTGTGCCAAAGGTATATACCTGTTTCGATTCGCCAGTATAAGCGTCTCGAAGTCTGCTACAGGTTTAGCAGAACTCGTCTAGGCAGTTTTGTTCAACTTTTTGAGATACAGTCAATTTTTTGCATCAACGTATTTTAGTCACCGGCCATGGCTGAAAGCAGTGATGTATTCCGTATGTTGGCTGTTGAGGATAAGTTGGATGGTACCAACTACCCATTATGGGCTTATATGATGCGACATGTATTGGTTGCAAAAGGACTGTGGAACATTGTGCAGGGTGTTGAAAGACGTCCTGTTACACCTGCGACTACAAGTACTGCAAATACAGGTGCTGAAGCTGATGGAGATGGTGTCGAAGATGATATTCTGCAGATTCCTGTTCGTGCTGCACATTCGAAGAACCAGGATAAAGATGAGAAGAAATCAGAAAAGCAAAAATTGTTTTGCACGTACTGTAAAGAGAATGATCATATCATAAAGAACTGTCCAAAACTGACTGCAAAAGAGGCAAAGAAAAAGGAGGCTGGAATGGTTGTTGCAGAAGCCTCTACACCAAAAATAGAGTCTGCTAATCTTGTGCAGGAAGAAGAATGGGTGTTTACTACTGTTTGTAGTTTTGACCCATCTTCTCATGAGCAGTGCATGTCTGCAATGGACTTAGATGTTTGGTACTTTGATAGTGGGGCGACCAAACATATTACCTCGCAACGCAGTTTCTTCTCTTCACTCGAGCGTGCCCCTACAGGGAATACTGTCACATGCACCAACAACTCCTCTTATCCTGTTATGGGAGTTGGTAAGATCATTTTGACTACTGATGATGGTAGTTCTTTCACCTTGTTAGATGCTTTATTTGTGCCAGGGATCAAGAAGAATCTGTTATCAGTTTCTGCATTAGCCAAGATTGGCTTGGTTGTGAAATTTATTGATGACAGATGTACAGTTCATGATCTGTAAAATGGCAATGTTATTATTGCTTCTGGCATTTTATGTCGTGGGCTGTAAGATGCAAAGCTTTGGCATGCACGCTTTGGTCATCTGAATTTTGCTAGTTTGCTACACTTGCAGAAATCTGATATGGTGTCTTCTTTGCCCAAGCTTGAGGCACCTGAAAAACATGTATTTGAAGGCTGTATTTTGGGAAAAAAGCAGCATTCCTCGTTTCCAAAAGATGGTTCAGTTCGGGCTACGCAAAAATTGCAGCTTGTACATAGTGATGTATGTGGTCCTATGCAGACACCTTCTTTTGGAAACTATCTTTACTTCGTGACTTTCATTGATGATTTTTCTAGGCATGCATGGGTATATCCATTGAAGGCAAAGTCCGAAGTGTTTTTGTGCTTCAAACAGTTTTTGGTTTTGGCTGAAAATCTGTCAGGATGTAAAATGGGCACCCTCCGTTCTGATCGAGGGGGGGAATATATGTCTTCTTATTTTAATGCATTTCTGGCTGAACGTGGGATAAAACACCAGTATACAGTGCCGTATACACCTCAACAGAATGGAGTGAATGGAAGAACATGTCACTCATGGAGATGGCGAGGTGTATGGTCAAGAGTCAGGCTTTACCACATAGTTTCTGGCTTGAGGCTGTCATGTTTGCAGCATATGTACTTAACAGGTGTCCCACTAAAGTGCTGCAGTCTATCACTCCATATGAGGCTTGGCGTGATCGCAAGCCATCTGTTGCTCACCTGCGGGTTTTTGGTTGTTTGGCATATGCACTAGTGCTTGAACAACATCGCAGAAAATTGGATGATAAGGCAGTAAAATGTATTTTTGTTGGGTACAGTTCTGAAAGTAAAGTCGATCGTCTGTATCATCCACAGACTAAACACATTTTGGTTAGCCGTGATGTTGTTTTTGTGGAAGATGTTATTCGGCCATTGCTTTCATGTACTAAGGAGACATCTGTTAGCTCTAAAGACATGTATGATACTTTGATGCCTCTTTTTACAAGTGGACAGTCTACTGCTGGTCTTAATGAGACAACTTCTCAGCCTTTGCAGGTTTCATGTAATGATGCAGATCATCCCATTTCTAATGCAGATTTACATGATGCACTTGTTGATGAGAGAGCGGATATTGAGGAGAAAAAAACTATGCCAAAATGGTTAGTGCAGACTTTGCGTGACAGCAAATTAGATGCACCTTTGTCATATCGTACTCGTTCAGGCTCTCATAGTGCCTCCTTTACATCAGATTTCTATGCTATGGCTGCATCTAGTCTCTGTGATGAGAATGAGCCTGTTTCTTTTGATGAAGCACAAAATTCAGAAAATTGGATGGCTGCCATGCAATCTGAATATGATGTAATAATGAAGAATAATACTTGGTCTTTATGTGAGTTGCCTCCTGGAAAGAAGGCCATTGGCACTTAAGTGGGTATACAAGCTGAAGCATAAACCTGATGGTACAGTTGACAGGTATAAGGCTAGGCTTGTTGCAAAGGGTTATGCGCAGGAAAGAGGCATTGATTTTGATGAGACCTTTGCACCTACATGCCGTATGACTACTGTTCGGAGCATTTGTGCACTTGTAGCCCATCATGGTTGGAATGTACATCAGTTGGACATTAAAACTGCATTTCTGAATGGTGACTTGCATGAAGAAGTGTATGTTTTTCAGCCCCGTGGCTTTGTGCAGAAAGGGCATGAAAACCAGGTGTGCAGGTTAAAGAAGGCATTATATGGTTTAAAGCAAGCACCACGTGCTTGGTATGAGAAGATACATGCCTATGTGATTGCACATGGTTTTGAGAACAGTCCAACTGAAAGCACCTTATATGTTAAGCTTTCTAATGATGTGCTTCTGATCATTGTGGTTTATGTTGATGACATGCTACTCACTGGTCCTCATGAGAGGCATATTGCTGATTTTAAGGCTGATTTGCATGCCTCATTTGAGGTGTCTGATTTGGGGCATTTGCATCACTATTTGGGCATTCAGTTTATGCAAGTTGATGGTGGATTGGCATTGTGTCAAACAAAATATATTGACACATTATTGTAGCGTTTTGGCCTTGAAGATTGTAAGCCTATTGCCACTCCTATGGAGACAGGTTTACGCTTGAGTCTTCATGATGCTAGAGATGCATTTGATGCTGTCCTCTATCAGCAGGCTGTTGGATGCCTGATTTACTTATGCATTACTCGGCCAGATATTCAGTTTGCTATCTCACAGATGAGCAGGTTTATGCATTGTCCAGGTGTCAAGCATTGGCAGGCGGTTAAGCGCATCTTTCGCTACTTGAGTGGTACTCGGCTACTTGGGTTGTTTTACCCAAAGGGGGGATCACTACCACCAGATTTGCATGCTTTTTCTGACTCAGACTGGGCTGGTTGCTATGACACTCGTGTGTCCACTAGTGGCTTTTGCTTCATGTTTGGTAGCTCATGTATATCTTGGTTGAGCAAGAAGAAGCCTACTGTGGCCACTTCTAGTTGTGAAGCTGAGTATAGGGCAGCTTTCACAGCTACTATTGAGTGTGTGTGGCTCAAACGCCTTATGGTTGATTTGGGTATTGGTCAGAATTCTGCCACCACCATCTTCACTAACAGTCAGAGCGCATTGGCAGTTGCGAGGAACCCTATATTCCATGCTCGCACTAAGCACATTGAGGTGCATTATCACTATCTGAGGGAGAGGTTCTCTGCTGGGGAGATCAGCTTGGCATATGTGCCCACGCAGGAGAACATTGCAGACCTTTTCACAAAGGCTCTGCTCAGGGAGAAGTTTGAAGCTTTCTACAAAGCTTTGGGCTTACTTCCTTTTGTGGAGTGACTTCCACATAGCTTGGCACTTCCTTATACACGAGTGCCACCTACTTGTTCACCGCATCACTCCTAGGGGGGATTTGTTGATATATTTAGGTAGTGATGTGTGTGAACACTCTAGGACCACCGGGGCACTTTTTTCCCTCTTTAGGAGGTTTTTTTTCCCCGGCTTGTATATATGCCTATTGCCCTAATGGGCTACTTATCTTTGTACATTCTCTAGTAATACATTCAGTCTTGTGTGTTGTGCTCCAAGCTTCTTCTTCTTCCTTGTGCTGTTCTCGTGCTTTCGCAGACATCTAACTCCAACATCAGTGATAGCCTTCGATCCACCGTGAAGATGATCAAGATCATCCAAGAAAAACACATGCCCCAAAAAATCATGCGAGAGAACTTCCCAAGAGCTTCCAAATTTAGCTCTGAGCATCCCAAGTCTGTAAGCTATGGGCCTACTTAATTTCCAACATTTGGTATCAGAGCATCCAGGTTCCCAGGTTCCCAGACTTGCAGGTTTACAACATATGATTTAAGAGCATCTTCTAACATTTGACATACACACTTAATCTAGATGAGTATAGATTTGAGAATTAGACAATTCGGTCACATGTTTATTCATCAGTGTGGAGTATGAAGTTGATGATCTGTTAGTAGCTAAATACTTTTGAAGAGTAAAGATACTTTACAGAAGTATTGTTTGAAGACCAAGAATTGATGAAGAGAAGGCTACTTCAAATTCAAGGAAAAACAATGATTTGGAGAAGATGAAGGAACCAATCAACATCAAATCACCAGTATTAGTTTCTATTATCAGATTGTCATTTGCATATCATATCTTAGAACAACAGTTATGAAGAGATTTGAAGGATTGCTTTTATAAACTTTCATTTTTTGAAAGTAAAAGCAGTAGCTACATCAAAACAGTTTTGATAGATCTCTTTCATAGCAAGAAAAGCTTATCTAAGAAGACAAATTTGGAGATGGGATGAGTTTTGTTTTCAGCCAATTTTGTGTTGTAAGTTGGTTGGATATTCAGGTACAGAAATTGATCTAGGTACTCTAGAGAGGTAATTCACCATTCAACCAAAAGGTTGGTGAATTCAGTCATATCAGTTACATTTGAAGCAGAGTTTTGATTCAGAGATACGAGGCGATGGTAAAACATGATTCTATGTTCACTTCCATTTATATACCATGTTTGTTTTGTCTCTTACTCTTAGCACTAGAGGAAGAGAAAAATTCATTGAAGAAGTTAAGAGTGCTTCCTACTTCAAGATGAAGAGAACAAAAGGTATAGAAGAGAAGTTTGAAGATGTTGACATCATCAGGTGGAAGAAAGATACAGAAGAAGAAAGTCCAACAATTCCAAAGGGAAAGTAAGACTTCTTTTTTCTCTCATATTTTCCATATATTTTTCCTATTTAATCCTCTACACCCACAAGTCTACGAGAACATATTGTGTGAAGATAGTCTAAAGAAGAAGTAGTTTCTTGTTTTGCATGATACTTGGTCATGTTTTAGTAGGTTTGACAAAGAATTGCATTGAGAGAAAGAAAGGAAGCTTATATGTTTTTGACTCATATGTGTATGAGTTATGTTGAACATCTTGAGCAGGCAGCTATGTATTCCCTCAAAGAATTCTTGGAGTGTCAATTCAGAGCTACTTGTATATGACAAGTTGCAGAGGTTCTTCTTGACCTAAGTCTTGAGATAAAAGAGTACTTGTAGCAGATGTTGGAGACTTGGGTTGAGGTTTTGTGTTTGGAAAAGGTACCTCATATTTTGTATATTCAGTATATCCAGAAAATTCAGAGTTTATCAGGATGAAAATTCAGAAAAATCAGTATTTTTGAGTTTTCAAAAAATTCATAATTTTAGAATTTGAAGGAAAATTATGAAATTTCAGTATTTTTAGAAAATTTAGTATTTTTAGAAAATTCAGTATTTTCAAAAAATTTAGTATTTTCAGAAAATTCAAAAATTTTAGTATTTTGAGAAAATTTAGAAAATTCAAAAAATTAAGGAAAATTCATATTTTTTTGAAGTACAAGTCATATGGAGAATCTACTTTCTATGATTGTCTTAATTTTTTGGATACATGCTTGTATTCAAAAAGTTGTTGCATCAAATCCTATCACTTGATTGAGAAGTGGAATTAGCCAAAAGAAAGTCAAGCAGATACTATCACATTTCACCCGGGTAGAATATGAAGATATGAAGTATCAACTTGCAACTTTTTGGAGTTCTCAAGGTGAGAGTTTGTCAAGTTATGTTTCAAGTAGGAGTTGCAGATTCTTGGGAAGGATTTGGTTAAAGAAAAGTTTCACAACTGTGAGAACCATGGACACTTAGAGACATTCAGGTAGCAAATCAAACATTCAGTCATGAAGGTTTGATGAGAGCATATTCTACATAGGTATTTTGTTAGAGAGATGTTGATAGATCTTGAAGATCTTGGGTATTTATGAGTCAATTGTCTATCCTTTCTTTGAAAGGTTCTTAGCATTGGAAGAAGTAAGTCAAAGATTCAGATTCTATCAGATTTGTGTTGCAGAGAAAAAAGAAAAAGATACTTGTTATCTTGTAGAAGATTATGGAACCTAAAATTTTGTTTTAGATATAGGTATTGATCACTGAAGATCAGATTTATTGAAAGAAGGAAGACGTTCCAGATGTTATAAAGTCTGATATACTTTGAAGAATTTTGGATACTAGTGTTAAATCATCTAGGGGGTGATGAAACATGAAGACTTATTTTCAGCCATATGTAAAAGAATGCAGTCATACCTACAGGTGTATTCCTATAGGCTATATCAGGTATTCCTATATTTCCTTTGTTAGTTTCTCTTTATGTTCTAGCTTTGAAAGAAGAAGGAAGAAGGAGATTGTCTGGAGAAAGTCCCTGTTAGGGGGTTCCTGTTCGAGAGAAAGTTCCAGAGTTCTATTAAAGAGAAACTTGATATTTCAGAGAGGTATGTTTCAAAGGTGTGCACATATATGTTTATACAGACTCTGAAGGAAGAAAACATGTATGAAAGAGGTGTGAAGGACTTACAGATAGAACAAGGATGTAGATAAGATGATATCATAGATATGAAATTTTGATGAGACTCATGGGTTGAGTTGAGTTGAGTTGAGTATAGGCAGAGACTAGTAGTGTTCATAATACACTAAGTTGTGAGTTGTCAATCACAAGTCCCGAGATTCAGTTCCTGATTTTATTTAGTGTATCTACATGACACAAGAGAAGTACGTTGAGAAACCTTTTGTAAGGTAAATGCAAATATGTGGATCCTAGTGTATGTTTACATGTTTAAGAAGACAAAAGATAGCAGGTTCAGAGTCAGTTCATGCTACATATGTTGTCAAGCAGTGATTGCTTGATGTATACACTATTGGATATCTAGTTTGCATATTTTCTCAGGTATTATGGTTCATATTCAGCAAATTCAATTTTTTGAAATTTGAAGAAATTCAAATTCAGTTTTGAAGAAGATTTTTGAAGAAAAGGATTGGAGGTCAATTCGGGAGTACAAGTGTGAAGTTTATGTTAGTTTGCAGATGAATGAAGTTGTATATCCAGTTCAGTTTGTACCAATATGACATTGTAGGGGGGATTGTTGGAAAACAATGTCACATCAGTCCAAAATCCATTCAGGGTAGAAACCCTAATTTTGGTACTTAGTCATTTTTGGCACAAAAATCATTTGGTTGTAAAGCATATGCCCATGTTCAAAGAACTTGAGGCAAAATTTGGACTACAAATTCTAGAAGTGCATTTTCCTTGCATATGGAAGAGATGCATAGTTTAAATATCACTTAGAAGATTCGAAAACATGTTTACTGATAAAAAATAGTGATGTAATTTTCAATGCAATGAAGATGCATAAACAACCCATCAAAAAGGTTAAAGTGAGAAAATTCATATTTGAGGATGTTAGTCCTCTTGCTAGTATGCATAATAATCTAATAGAAAATCTTTTCCCTGAAAAGTTTCAACAAAAATCTACTAATGCTCATGATTAGCAAACATTGAGACAACCTTCACATGTCTCACATCCAACTGATAGACATGTTCCAAGATTGAATTTTTCCATGTTGACAAATACTAGTGAGCCTTCTTTTCATAAAGAAACTATGGAGACAAATCATCCTTTCAAGTAGGTACATGCCACGAAGAGTGATCTTGATTCTATTCATAAGAATGATACTGGAGAATTGATACCCTCTCCAAAGGGAAGGAAAGCTTTACCATGCAAATGAGTATATAAGGTGAAGTTCACATCACATACTAATCCAAATTATAGATTAGAGTTGGTTGCAAAAGGTTTCAACGAACAATGAGTTGATTCTAAAGAAAATATCCTCATGTGTGTGTTGAGATATCAATCTCAAGATGTGATGATTGAGGATGGTATGTATCACTTTTCATTTCTTTGACATGTATAATGGTTATGCAGGTATATATCATGGATAGTTTATTGAGATTTACTAGATTTATCTGCCAAGAGTGATGGCACATTCATTTCTTTCCAGCTCACTGATTCATGGAAATTAGATTTTTCCTTATGTATTGTTCTTTATATATTGTATTGGTTGTATTGTTGTATTAGGCCATTCTTGTATATTCTCTTTATCAAATAGAAGAATAAGAGAAAGATCATTCTTCCTTGCCTTAATCTATGTGTGCCGCTCTCTTTGTATGTGAGAGTGTATGAGATCTCTCTTCCTTATCTCCTTTCTCTTGATAGTGTGGTCAAGATGACAACATTATGCATGTTGCTTTTATTAGTTGCAAAAGAGAACTTAGAGATTATCCAAATGAATGTGAGTATCTCTTTCTAGCATGGAGATCTTACAAATGAGATTTACTAAGAATAACTAGAAGGTTATGTAGTTCCTAGAAAATTGAGTCTAGTATGTAAATTGAAGAAGAGCTTCTATGGACTTAAGTAGTTACCTAAAAAATGGTATCAAAATTTTGTACATTTATGAAGTACCAAGTATATTCTAGAATAAATAAGGATTGCTCTCTCTACACTAAGAGATATTTAAATAGCAACTTGATATGCTTGATACTTTATGTTGATGATTTTTTGGTTGCAAAGAAGTCCTATAAACACGTTGGAAAACAAATTTAAGTTAAAATTTTGATATGATATATTTGGGAGATGCTAAGCATATTCTTGGCATGAGCATTACTTGTGATAAAAGTAAGAGATGTGCATACTTATCTCAAAGTGAGCATAGAACCAAACTACTTCATAGATTCAATATGAAAGTTTGAAGGCATTGAGTACAACATTTCCTATATATGTGAAGTTAAGCAAGGATTATTGTTCCAAATCTAATGAGGAGAAGGATTTCATGACCAAAATTCCTTATCAGTCTATTATTTGTCTACTGGTACATTTTTCACTTCAAAGGAGATCCTATTTCTTGGAGGTCTTGTCTTCAAGAATGCACAAATACTTCAAATACAAAAGCAAATTTTGTTCTAGCTAGTGAGGCATGTAAGGAAGCCTCGTGTCCTTCTATATTGGAAGGTAAGATGTGCATATCTCAGCATGTACCTCGTTTACTCGATGATTGTAAGAGTGTTATCACACTACCTAAGAATCGATTCTATGATGCAAAGAATAAGCATGTTGAGGTGTGGTATCACTTTATTTGTGATTGCGTAGACATTGAGTGCATTTCTCTTGGAAAGGTTCATACTCAAGAAAATCCATCAAATGATTTGAAAAAAGCTCTACCACATGATAGCTTTAGAAATTTTGCTCCTTGATGGGATCATTTGATGTTGTTTTACATAGTCCCTTGTATGTTGTGTAACATGCCCATCAAGTGGGAGGTATACATCATACACTCATGCTCAAATATTCTATCATTCTTTATTTTTATCCCCAGGTCATTTTAGCCATATTTTCCTTTAGTGGGAGATTGCTATGGCATGTTATCATTAGTGTATATGATAAAGGCCAAATGGCCACTAGACACTCTTGTATATGTTTATTCTAATAAAACATATAGTGGCCTAGTCAACCATGAATTGTATTAAGACTCCATATTTGTGAAGCTTGCATACAAAAAAATCGTACTCTGTGCTCTCTAGTTTTTTGTGTTTTTCTATAGGTATTCACAGATAGGTACAAAGGAGCATTGCAATGCCATCCAAAAAGGTTATCCACATTGCAAGAAGTTGGGAAGATTCCCTTTGATTCCATGAGAGACTTGTTCTTCCTCTTAGCAACTCCATTTTTTTGAGGTGTACATGGCACTATACAATGATGTTTTATCCCATGCTTTTTCAAAAATGTATTAAACTATGAAGACATGTACCCCCCCTCGATCAAAATGAAGGGTGCTCATTTTACATGCTGATAGATTTTTAGCCATAACTAAGAATTCTTTGAAGCACATAAACATTTTGGACTTTCCTTTTAATGGATAAGCCCATGCATGCCTAGAAAATTCATGAATGAAATTCATGAAGTATAGGTGATTCTCAAATGAATACATCTACATCGGATCATAGATATCATTGTGAATAAATTGCAATTTATGTATAATTCTAACTGAGACATCCTTAGGGAAGGAAGAACATTGCATTTTATTCAAAATATAGCCCTCACAAACACAATCAGAATGTGCCTCCATTTCGGGCAAAGAGGACACTATTTCAACTTTTTGTAGGTGACACAAACCAGATAAATTCACATGCCTAAAGTGTGTGCAACAAAGTATTGAATATAAAATAGCTTGAGAATCATGAAATGCACATGCGAAATCATTTTCATATTTTTCATAATCTATGAGCTTGTAAAACCCATGACATAAGATGTCGAATGATGTGATATTATCACCATTCAAGAAGAAATGATATTATAACCATTCAAGAGATCATGAACTATACATCCCTCATCAACAAATTTAACAACCAAGCAAACTTTGATAGTGCAAAAATTCATAACAAGTTCTTCTTGATCCCTGGCACATATAAGGCATCCAAAAATATAAAAGTACTACTATAAGTAGTGGTACGAATGATCGTCCCAAATCCCATGAAATGATAAGAGTATTTGTTATCACATGTGATAGTGTTACTTATAAGAGCACGCTCAAGTGAATGTGTTTGGTTGCACACTATCAAAATGTCAAACATTTGAGTTCATTGCATACATAAATTGTTCATGAAAAGATGGACCATAACTACAACGAGTTGCAAATGTTGATTCTTCATTCTAAACAAGGTTAGAAGACCTAGTTTTAGGTATAGATGACTGTGTAGCAACCATTCTAGCTTCTTTCTTCTTTGCCTCTTTTGCAAGTAGTTCACACAAATCACCACCAAAATATATCAACACACATGAATGTCTATGAACACCTATTTTAAATATGTACACATGCTCAATCCACCTAAGAATGCTTCTCCTGGGTCCTATTATTGTAATTCTTCCTCGCGAATCATCACTCACATTCAAAGTGCATGTATCATATTCACACAAAATTATTTGTAGTAGTGAATATTTATGTATATATAATCCTCATATCCTTATGCATATTATCTTGAGTACATGCATGTGTGTATACATATACACATGTTAATATATGGAGAAACTTGGAGAGATTGTACTCAATATCAACAAAGGATAAGAAAATCCAACTAAAGAATCATTCGAACAACATTAAGAGGTCCCCCAATGGCAATATCAATGGCTATATTTTGAAGTTCAAGGAGTTGAATGATGAATTATGATATATAGGTAGCCCCATTGAGGATGATGATGATGATCTTGTGGCTTATACTCCCAATGGGCCGAGGGAAGATGAGACTTTTGGAATCCACTCACCACTCGTGTATATATAAGGGATCTCATCACAAATTCTACATTATATGTATGTAAGAGCCACTTTTGTGAATCATAACATACATATAGTTTTTCTATATCTAAAAAAAATTAAGATATCAGATTTTTATATGAAAGTAAGATTAATCATCAAAACATCCATACACACAAAACTTTATAACCACTCATAACATTGTGAACTAAATTGAAGAGGCAATTCAAAGAATCATAATATATTATAATTTTATTTTAAGATCTACAAGTATGCAAGTAAGAAACACTCGTGAATTATAACTTTCATGTTTGTTAATATGTAGAGTTCTAAATCCTACTCTAGAATAAGTTATATACAAATAAAAAAACACTTTTCTTAATCATAGCATACATAGTTATTGCTAATTAACCTTGATTCAAATCATATGTATGTAAGAGACACTCTGTGATGCATAACATAGATGACTTGTCTACTTAACAATTACAGAAGGCCTAAATTCATAATCAAAGAAATATACATATCCAGAAAGAAAAATGTAATTCTTACTGATGATTGGGTTTACTTGAAGAAGTTCACAAGCCCCCTTCTTTTCTTGTAGTGAATAGCGTGTCTTTGTATGATCTAGTAAATATTAATGAGTAAAGAATTCTTGAATAAAGATATTCTTATCTCGAGAGATAACCAAAGTCTAAAGCCAAGAGTCTAAAACTTATTATCCTGTTCATAATGGCAAGATGAATAGTTGATGCATCAAAGAAAGCTTTAGATGGTCACTAGGAAAAGCCACATATTTATTTAGGAGGTGAAGCTCAATCACACCACTCTTGTCTCACACATGAATTACCTGCTCGATTTCTTCTTCATCATTGGATCAATGAGTGGTTGGTCCATGCTATCGTAGAGGACATAGAACAGTCATTGTTTTGTCAATAAGACATACACATCTTCTTTTTCAAATGGTGGAAAAAATATGATGAAGATGGCAAGCATATATCTTTTTAGGCAAAACGTATGAGGAATTCACTAGGACGTCTCAAATTATGTCAAGAAAAGAAATGGTCAGTAGAGTCAAATTTTTACCTCCCACATTGTTGTTATGAAACGTGTGTGAGTTTTTCATCCAACATCAACTAGTGTATAAAGATCTACAAGAAATATCCTCTCATGATTGTGATTGTGCATAAGATTCTTCAAAGATGGAACCGAAAATTTTCTCATGTTTACATGGAACCTCGTAGAACACTAGAGACAAAAGTGTTCTGGCCTCCCTCTTCGGAACAAAAGACTTCCACTCTTTAACTAGGAACAAAAGAGTTCCACCCTCTAACTAGGAGTGGTGGGTTCGAGAGACATAAAACTTATAAATTTTTAATCATTTCGTATTTATTTTAATATTCTTTATTGAAAATGCATGGCTTTTAGTGTATTTTCCACCCTTATTTTCTCTTAAGGTGGGTGGACACTTCGTTTGTGCTCCAAGTTTCATGCATGTGTGAAAAAAAGACTCTTTGCTGCATGTGTGAAAAAAAGGCTCTTTGCTGGAGATCCGATGAGCATTGACACCTTTTGGGCTTGTCTTTATACATTTTGTGAGGCATCGGGATCCAAAATAAATCATGCTAAAAGTACCTTCACGACTATTATTGGGCATCCCCCTCAATTGTTACTAGACCACGGATGCGAGTTGATCCCTAGCAGACAAATCTTCTGCTTCTTAGGTATTCCTATACAATTCGATGTTTCGATGGGGCAGAGATGGAACTGGGCTCTCTGTAAGCTCGAGAACAAGTTGACATACTAGAAAGATATGTTGATCAACCTGTCGGGTCATGCTATTGCAGTTAAGACATTCCTCCTTTCTTTGATGATTCACTTTCTCTCGTGTTGGAGACCGAAGGACCAAGAGATTATCAAATTGGAAAGAATTTGCAGGAACTTTCTCTGGATGGTTGACCCTAATAGAAGGGGTATTTCCTTTTTGTTCTCACCCTTTCCACGGACTCCTAGAGGCTCAAGCCTGGTTTGCTTTATATGGAAAAGTTGGAATAAGATTAAGTAGTTTCGTAGAATCACTGAAGATTGGAAATGGGCAACTGGGATTAGACAAAATGATTCGATCCACTTCCCGATCAAGGGCGTCAAAGGCATGGAATCTTGGAACCTTCAAAAACTCGAGAAACTTTGGAACAAAAGCTTTCATTTATGGAAGCACATCTAGAACCAAGAAATTGGCCAATGGATTAGATATGAGGACATTGATCCAGCTTTAACAATGGACTATGAAGAATGGCACATGACGCAAAGCAAATTCAATGCTTGAGAGCATTTGAGGACTTGCCTTCTCATTTGTCAAGACTCTCCTCATCATGAGGGTTTTAAATGGCACAATGGCAATAGCCTTGATTCAAGAAGTATTTGGACCATCATGTCATGCTTGATAGGAAATGGTGTTTGGATTGGTTGTGTCATGCTTGATAGGAAATGGTGATTGGTTGGGCTTGAAGTTGGACTTTAAGTTCCAATCCCTTTGGCACCCCCTTATTGAGATAAAAAAAAATTATGCTTATGTGGCAAATCATCCTCCGAGGAATTTGAACCTATGTGAAAGCTAACAAAATTTGCAGGGTTCCCCCTTGGTGCAAACGATGATTAGGAGGCAATGGGGATCTGGGACACCTCTTCTTTTCATGCCCCAAGCCTATTTCAGTCTGGCAGATCCTTGGGAGAATCATGTTGCTACATGGACAAATAAATTGGAAGCAAGCATTGTTGAGTGAAGTGATAAGCATTGTTGAGTGAAGTGATCGGATGTTCCTCAACATTGTGAAATGCTATAATGAGACTCTCTCGAAGATCTGGAAAAAGAGATGTGTTTCTAACTTTGGAAAGCCTCCTAAAAAATGGTCGATCGAAAAGGCTCTTTTCCTTTTAGGCAAAGTAATTTCTAATTGTAAGAAACCCCTACCTTCTAAACATCATAAAATGTTTTTCCTAGAGAACAACAAGATTAAAAAAAAGTGGGCCCCACATGAGAGAGACGAGAGGATCATCAAACTTTTTTTATAAAATCCTCCAAAAATGCATAGACAACCCTTGCTTTGTGGGATTTGAGGGGTCCCTCTGAAAGATCTGGAAAGAGAGATGTGCTGCTAACTTTGAAAACCCTCTTACAGAATGGTAGATCGAAAAATCTCTTTTCTTTTTAGGCAAAAGAATTTCCAGTTGTAAGAAGCTCCCACCTTTTAGACATCATAAAATGTTTTTCCGTGAGAACAACAAGATTAAAAGTAAGTGGGCCCCACATGAAGGAGACGAGAGGATTATCAAACTTCTTTGTAAAGTCCTCTAGAAATGCATAGGCAACCCTTACTTTGTGGGATTCAGGAGGGTCCCATCAATACTAAGCATGTTCTCTTGTATTGTTGTTTTTTATGTTAATTAAAGCTTGAGAGAATAGGCAATTGCCGAACTTCCTTTTGAAAAAATACAAAATTCCTATGCCCCAATGTGAAGTCAGCCTGAGTGTTTTGTATATGCCTGTGTGTATGTGCGCCCACATGTAGAGAGAGAGAGAGGATTATCAAACTTCTTTGTAAAGTCCTCTAGAAATGCATAGGCAACCCTTACTTTGTGGGATTCGGGAGGGTCCCATCAATACTAAGCATGTTCTCTTGTATTGTTGTTTTTTATGTTAATTAAAGCTTGAGAGAATAGGCAATTGCCGAACTTCCTTTTGAAAAAATACAAAATTCCTATACCCAATGTGAAGTCAGCCTGAGTGTTTTGTATATGCCTGTGTGTGTGCGCGCACATGTACAGAGAAAGAGAGAGAGGATAAATGCAGAAGTGGAGTCCATGGCCAAATGGAATTTCTTATATAGTCAAACTTCAAGAGAAATACAAGAGATGAATAGTAAAGACGATAAGCACATAAAGCTTGTCAAACTTCAAGAGAAATACAAGAGATGAATAGTAAAGACGATAAGCACATAAAGCTCCGAAGTGAGAAGGTGCTTCCTGATCGAGACTGCCAGACATGATAAAACATCTGTCATCTCTGCAGCTATACAACTATTGAGTTTCTATGGCAAGTCTGGCAGAGAAACCTCTATATGCGTTTCTCAAGAAAAGAGCTGTAGTCTAGCTAATTGGCAGCGCCGTCAAAGCCCTCCTCTTGTACCTGACCATTACCTTCCCTTTCGGACCCACCACCATCGCATCCCAATCGATTTCAGGGAATGGGGGAATTAGCTCAAGCTCGAAGTTCCGAAACAGGTGACTCCAGATGGTCTTGATCTGCATATATGCAAAGGGCTCTCCCATACAGCCATGTCGCCCACCACCGAAAGAAATGTATGAAAATGCTCCAGCTGCCTTGTCCTCCTCACGTCCTGGTGCAAATCTATCCGGATCATAGCTGTCAGGATCCTTGTAGACATAAGGCAGCCGGTTTGCAAATGCTGGAGAAGTTGCAACAACATGCCCCTTCGGGACTGTGTACTGATTTCCTTCCCTGTTTTTCACTACGAAATCCTTATGTGAATAGCGAAGTAGGAGAATGAGGGGTGGATGTAGCCGGAGAGCCTCCTTAATAGCGCGGTACAGCACATCCATTTCAGCAAGGATGTCGTAGTCTAGCTTGTCGCCATGGCGGCTCATCACCTCCCGCTGTTCGTCAAGCACCGGCCCAAGGAATTGTTTGCTGCTGCAAAGAATGCAAATAACATGAGAACTTGCCACTGAACACTTGGCATTTTGCGGACACATTACACAGACACACATATACATACATACATACAGGCATACAGGCATACATACATACAGGCATACATACTCATATTGAAAGTGCATGTATCATATTCACACAAACTTATTTGTAGTAGTGTATATTTATGTATATATAATCCTCATACCCTTGTGCATTCTATCCTGAGTACATGCATGTGTGTATACATATACACATATAACCGCTCATACATTGTGTACTACAATTGAAGAGGCAATTCAAAAAAATCCTAATATCTTTATAATTTTAGTATAGATCTACAAGTATGCAAGTAAGAAACACTTTCCTGAATTATAACTTTCATGTTTGTTAATATGTAGAAACACTTTCCTGAATTATAACTTTCATGTTTGTTAATATGTAGAGTTCTAAAGTGATGCATAACATAGATGACTTGTCTACTTACAATTACAGAAGGCCTAAATTCTTAATAAAAGAGATATACATATCCAAAAATATACATATGCAAGGGAAGCACAAATATGCTCAAGTAGACAGACATGCACACAAACAAGCACACTACAGCTTTCGGTCATTAAGACCTAAACAGAACACCACACATGCTTGTAATAAATGAGAGTCTTACTGTAATAAATGAGCGCCAGTCCATGTGGATGTAATGGAGCTTGTGTGTTGACCAGCAAATAAAGAAGCGATTAGCATCCCAGTAATCTCGTTATCAGAAAGATAACGTCCTGATGATCTATACTTTGAATCAATGAATGCTTGCAACATATCCGCCTCCTTCTTGCCAGAAGCTCTCCTATTCTGAATAATGTTTGAGAAAATCTCCGCGAGCTGTTTGCGAGCTTTATCCCTCCGCCTATGTGCAGGAATCGGAAGGTATGGAAGTAGAACACTGATGGGTAGCATGCCATTGTCAAGATCGTGGAAAAGATCGCTGACATTCTGAAACAGCTGGTCCCTCACTTCCTTGCCTAAGAGGCAGCGACTGGCAGTAAGGGTAATGAGCTGCTCCAGCTCACTCTTCAGGTCAACAATACCTTCATCGCCCCATTTGGTGAAGAAATTCTGCAAAGTAAACACAAAATTCTCACTTACAAGATACTTAATTTAAGTTAACCTTACACTGTACATATGCATGAGACAAGGAAGGTTTCCGCGTATGAGATTTGAGTAATGGAAACACTATACATTAAAGGTCCACAGAGCTGACACTAAAACATGGCACATATATATGCAGACGAGCAAGGAGAAGCTCATGCATGTTTAGCGCAAACGAAAACAAGAAATGTATGAAGGTAGCGGACCTCAGCTTCATAAACCATGTGCTGGACATAGCTTTTAAGGCTGCTAACCCTCAGCGACTCACTGAAGAAGCGGAATTGTTCCATACGCACAGAGTAATCGACATCAAAGACGACCCCCGGGCCAAAAGTCGGCACATTGTATTGATAGACTTCCTGCTGGCTCAACTCAGACTCCGGGGCCTTGAAGAAGTGGACAGATTCCTCCGGCCCGAGTAGAAATGTGATGTTGCGATGGAGCACCTTCACGGTAAATACGCTTCCCAGCCGTGGGTACTCCTCACGAAGCATGTTTATGGGACCCTTCATGAACTTGCGCACTCCACCAATAAGAGGCCATGTCCTGACTCTCGGAGGCTTCTTCTGGGCGCTCCTAAAGAACAGAGCGGACACGATCTTTGCGACCAAGAGCGTCGACACTAGCAGGATTGCCAGTCGATAGGGAGGGCTCAAATTGACGAGCAAATGTAGTCCTGGAAGCGAGGAAAGGCGATCCATGTCCGATCAAATGAGACCGCACCGTTTTTGCACACAGCAGATGACTAATTCAACCTCAATTTCCGAGCGCAAACCTTGGTTTTAGTCATAAGGAGCCCCGGGGAAAACATTGCTGCATTGCAGAGGAAGTCATGGTTCTCGAGAGCTAGCAGATGAATGAACTTACCTGCAACCAGGTGATAGCCTCTGCTTTTATAAGGACTTTTTATGCGAACAGACAGCGAATGCACTGGCCAGCGGCTATAGCCAGCCACATGCAGCCATAGCCGTGAACATCCGTTATGTAGGAGACAAGACCGGGGGCAGCATGGCTTTTGTTCGTCTTCTCCGGTAGAACCCACTCACGCAGCAGAATATCAGAGCCCAAATTGCTCAATTTTCCTGTAAGTTGCATCCTTCACCTGATTAATGGGTCCATCCTGACAGTCCCCAATCCCTGCACAAGAAATTAAATGTGGTCACTCATTACAGCTTGTATTCCATCCTTCATCGTTGATGCGCAATGTCGTTGTGCATGGCTTCCAAATTCTCGCTGCTTGTCTTCACCAATGAATGCATGGATTGACATGCTTCAATCCTTCTGCAGAGAGTAAATGTGGTCCCTGGACTATGTCTTATACAATCCATTTGGACGGGCAATACTGAGTCCTGATTCATGAATCCTCTACCATGTCACGATCATTTGAGGTGTTCTGAGTGTCGGATCACTTTATAGTTATTAGCAATGCTGTACCACGCTATTTTCAAGGTCACATCAGCTTGTAAGAAAGTCCATGTTTTACTGCTTTTTTAAATGATATCTTTACAAAAACGAGTAATGCCGTCCAAATGGATGTGGAAAACTAGTAATGCGTCCAAATGGATGTGGAGTGGCGGTATGCATTGAACGCCATGGGGCAGAGTCCTTAGGTTCAATTCCCATCAGCTAGACATTTCAAAATTTCTTGTACTCTCAAACAAAAAAAAAAAACTAGTAATGCCTTAGTTGGCAATTTGGCATGGCGTGAGATAGAGGAAGAAAAAACAAGATTGCGAGGAGTATTTGCATTAGTCGGCAACTTGGCATGGCATGAGCAGAGGAAGAAAAAACAAGATTGCGAGTATTTAAAGATTACATCGCACAGAAAAATGCACGTCGAAGAGGACGAGACGTAACTCCAAGAAGTTATAAGTATTTTAATGAGTTAGAGCAATCTCTTAGGCACACATCTATACAAGAACGTCAAATCTATTTGGCAATGCCTATTTTTGGCAATGTCTTTTTTAAGGTTGCTATGAATACAAGAACGTCAAATCTATTTTGCAATGCCTTTTTTTTGCTATGAATACAAGAATGGAAAATCTATTTGGCAATGTCTTTTCTAGGGTTGCTATGAATACAATAACGTCAAATCTATTTGACAGTGCTTTTTTTGGCAATGTCTTTTCTAGGGTTGCTATGAATAGTTATTTAGGGTTGCTATGAATAGTTATTTATCTGAATGCCTTTTTTTGCTATGAATACAAGAATGGAAAATCTATTTGGCAATGTCTTTTCTAGGGTTGCTATGAATACAATAACGTCAAATCTATTTGACAGTGCTTTTTTTGGCAATGTCTTTTCTAGGGTTGCTATGAATAGTTATTTAGGGTTGCTATGAATAGTTATTTATCTGAATCTTTCGAACTTTGCACATCCATTAGGCAAGGATGTCCGCTAGCCTCTCTTTTGTTTGCCATATCCAGAGATGCCTCGTGTTGGTTAGTGAGGGATGCTTTAGGGAATGATATCATCAAAGGTATAAATATTCTTAATTTTATCAGTAAACTTGACCTTCAGATGTTTGTTGATGATACCAATATGTGCATGAATGTTGATCCTGATTCTGTAGTCTCTTTTCTTGATTCTTTGAATACTTTTTGTTTAGCAAGTTAATCCAAGATTAACCACAAAAAAATGAGTTTCAAAAGCTCTAATAACTTGATTACGAAATGTGTTTCTAAACTTGGTTGTGAAATCATTAAGGAAAGCTCCATATTTAGATTTATTGGCATACCCATAAGCTTTAAAGTTTCTAATCAACAAAGATGCGATTGGCTCATGACGAAATTAAAACCAAAATCTTTAAATGGTAAATAACAAATCCTCCCTTGCCCATAGATCCTTTGTGCTTAACAAGTATGTGCTACCCTATCTTATTTACTACTTGTCTTGTCGGAAGCCCACTAAAATACAACACAAAATATTGCTCTATCTAGGAGGTTCTTGTGGTGTAGCAATGATCAATCTACCAAAGGGACTAAAGTGTCTTGGCAGACCTATTGTCTAGCCAAGGACGAAGGTGGTATTGTCATTCTCTATCCTATTAAAATGTTTGAAACTCTTCTTGCTAAATGGGGGAGAAGCATGTCCTCTTATGACATCTTAGTTGTTTTGTTAAAAAGGAAAATACACTTGTTTTATGTTAAAGGCTATAAAGCATGTTCTAATAATCACATTTGGGACATAGTGGTGTCTCCTCATATTTATGTTCCTATTGGCAATCCTTTGATTTGTAGCATTCTGGATGAAGGTAAAATGTAACTACAAACCTAAAAGTTCTTTTCTTGGAAGTACTAAATTTTACTTGAAGAAGTCTCCTTGGAATGGATGGTTTGCTTATTGGAACAATTGTAAGCAAGGAATAAAAGAACACAAGTGTTTCAAAGTTGGCTCTAGGACCTTGGATTGTCTCATGCAAGGAAATGAGGTAATGTATGATGATCTTTGTAGAAGCTTTACTAACATATCTTCTACTTGCCATCAAGTTTTGATTCAGTACAAAGAGTTGTTGGCCAGAATCTGTTATGCTGGAGAAGCTCTCTTGTTGACATTCAAGATGTAGCCAAAGATATGGTGGCCCAGTTCAGATCCAACAGAGGAGGCATCTCTACCATAACTCCCAAACTTAATAGAAGATGGCAAGTTCAGTGGTCTAATCTACAATGGAAATACAGATTCAAGTGGCTATGGGCTTTCCCAAGTAGCATTAGACATTCATTCTTCCAATGGCTCTTTGGAAAAGTAATAGAGCAAGAGGATTAGTATTAATTATGGAAATTATGCACTCTATGGCAGGGTGGAAGATTTACCTCATCCTTTCTTTGATTGTTGGCATGCCAAGCAATTATAGCAACTTATCACCCCCTATCTCATGTTGAAAGGACTTCCTACATTACATATTAGAGAAATATTGTTAGGATGTTGTAGAAAAATGGATTTAGTTCCATGGAAGATCTGTAGAAATCTGATCCTCTAACATATATGGTTGAATAGAAACCAAAGAGTCTTCTCTCGTGGTAAAAAGTATCTTATCCACCTTCTCAGACATGTTCCTCTGGATTCTGGTTGTTGTAGTCTTAAAGAGATGAGGAATGATCTTGATCCTAAGGAGTCTATATCCTCCATCATGAGAAGACCCCTGTTAATAGATGGAGGAAAAATTCCTATGATAGATTTTGCGTGGTGATTTCTATGGGACCATGATGTACTATTCCCTGTGATGTAATTTTCCCTATGATCAGTTTCCTTAAGTTTGACTTTGGATTCCCTATACCTGACAACTAATTTTGCTTTTCTATCATGGATGGGCTCTTCCCCCTTGTATAGTGTGTAGCATTCTTTCTTTTAATATTCATTCTCTTTCATGTTGCTTCATATATATATATATATATATATATATATATATATATATATATATATATATATATATATATATATATATATATATATATATATATATATATATATATATATATGTATATATATGTATATATATATACATATATATATATATATATATGTATATATACATATATATATATATATATATATATATATATATATATATATATATATATATATATATATATATATATATATATATATATATATATATATATATATGTATATATACATATATATATATATAGACACATTTAAGACCATAAAAGATGCTCTTCCCCTCAAGTATAGATTGCTTCTGTTTTGAAAGGTGTTAAGCCTTCTTTTGAAAGGTGTTAAGCCTTCTTCTCGGAGGAAGACTGCCTTATCATTTCATTCTATAGAACGATGTGCCATGGTGTTCTATCTAAATGGTTGTTTGTTAGGTACACCTTGTCTATGTTAGGTGTAATGTTCTTTGTAACACTTATTGAATTTAGCAAGAGTCCATCGATGGGTCATGTCACTTGACCTTGTTATATTCTTATGAGAAGCCTTGTATATCTAGTCTGAGTTGGGGCATATCTCCCGATTGTTATGATGTGGTTGTAATTGCTACCACTGTAGAGATGTAACTTTACCTCACTTTTTTAATATATTCTTGTTATCTTCAAAAAAAAAAAAATCAAGACCAAGATTGATAAATATGCAAGTATAATGTTAGCACTCACTTGATGTTCTTCAATGATGGCATAAAAGGATGCCCCACTCCACATTTACTCATAATCTATTAAGTAGGTTAATTTCCTTGTGAGGAGTTACTACTCTTGATGGATCTTTAATTTTACCATATCTGAGAGAAACATTTCTATCAATCAAAGGAAAAAAAGAAGTACATTATCATTAATCGCATGCATATATGCATTCATAATGAAGGTCAATCGCACACACTACCTTTTCTGCTTCTTTTATTGAGGTTATCATAGTATTACCCTCAAGAAAAATCTTTTCAAAGAGCTCAAAGGGGCATCCACTCATCCATAACTTGTTTGTATATTCATCAATGAAGTTATATCTCTTATTTTGGATATCTTAGCTCCAACAAATGACATTTCAATGCATTTTTTTTTCAATTATCTTTCCCTATTATTATGATTAGCCTTCCATTTTGATGCTTATATCAATTGTTTGGATCCATCAAGTAGCACATCTCCAAAGCATTCTTCCATCGTTTTCATGTGCTTTCCAAACGTACTCAGTGTCTTGTTCCTCATCAACCATATTGTACTTTCCAAACGTACTTAGTTTCATCAACCATATTGTCTACATGCATATCACCCTCCTAACATCGTGCACATGAAATGTATACAAATAATCTATAGTTTCATATAAATTCCTCGTTTTCACATAATCAATATAAGCAAATTATGTTCTTACATTCTCTCCTCTAAAATTTCTTTGCATCCGCTCTTACAAGGATGTTATATCAAATTCACTATATTCGTGCATGCCTTCGCTTGCAATTCATGTTTTTGTCATTTTTTATGTTTTGACGGTACAAATTTGCGAAGCAAAAAGTCAATAGGTCCATTAGTGATCTCTTTGCCGTATGACGTCTTTGTCCATATTCATCAAATTCTAAAGAACTTAAGACTAATCCATGAAATATTTGAAGAATGAAAGTTACATCATAAAATGCAAAAATATAGTGATTTATGTTGAGAGTTCCATGCTTGAACCTTTTTCCAAGCTTAGATTCATTATCACCCAACTTCATTTATCTCACATACAAGGAGATTTGTCCTCAACTCCATATAAGGAGAGCATCACTTCACTTTGCATAAGCTCATTCACTCTAACCCATTGCCAAGGGTATGCTTCCTCCCCTCATGGAGTCCGTGTGCTCATAGAGCATTCTTTGTAGTTCTTCTTTATTATGTATTTCATCATGTTTTCATATCTATCATTTCTTCCTCCATAGCTTGGTAGGATGATATTGTCGAGTAGTTTAATAATAGGTGGTTTCATTTCAACATGGTATCAAAGCATAACTTCTTTTGTTCCTCTCTTTTATAAAATGTATGGATTTCATTGTTATTTGCCATTTCCTTCATCCCATATCCTTCTAATAAGAGTGTTGTTAAACACTATCTCTATCTTTTCGCTCTCACCTCTCATCGTTAAGCATCATTAGCATTTTTACATTTTTGTTACTATTTTGTTTCCTTTGCTAATAATCATAAATTTTGTGAACAATGCATGGTTAACTTAACATAATTTGCATCATAGAGCATCCTTTGGAGGCATGGACACTTATGTATTTCATTGTTTTTAAGAGCAATAAACTTGCACTCAGAAGTGCTTCTTAGCACTTCTATCTAATTCACACATGTTTACCATACCATATTATCATCACAACGTAGAAATATACCATACCATATCATCATCACAACGTAGAAATACGCCTTTGGGATCTTTTGTAGAGCCATAATCAGTGCAGAACAATGACAAAAGTATTTAGTCACAAAGGAGAAAGCGGACAAGTGAAGGAAACGAAGCACATTTTCCATCACATGCTTTAAAGTAGAAATATCTTGTTGCTATGAACAAGAGAAGCTACAATGAAGAGAACATGGAATTAGCTTGCTTGCTAGTTCACCATCCAGTATGCATTAATACAAAGAGACAAGGAAAACAAAGAAACTCCAATCAAGCAATAAGTGCCTCAGTAGAAACTACCCCAAAGTCAATAGTTCGACCCTGATAGTATGAAGGTGGAGGCATTGAAGATTCTGTGATTTGAATTCAATATATGGTGCCTTACATTATGTATGTTCAATCTCAAAGCTTACCTTGCATGTATATCATTTGGAAAGGGGCTCTTCATTAGTTTGAGATGGCTTCCACTATGCGAAACAAAGATATCTACAAAGATTGTTTTGTGCTGATTCTCTTGGTGCATAAAGCAGCCATAGCTTAGCAGTTGAGAACTTGGTGCACCAAGATAAAGCTGGCAAATGTTTTTGAGGTAACCATTAGAGAGATGGTGAACGAAGTTCATCTCTTGCCTGTACCGAATGAAGTCCAAATGCATCACCTAATTGCACATCTCAAATATAACTTGTGCTTTAGTGTAGTGTTGTATTTTGGATAGAATTGAAAATTGATGTCCATCTACAATCCACCACAAAAGGGTTATGATGTGTTTATCAAATGGAGACTTGCTTCATTCAATCAGCCAGCTAACCTATACAAATTGGTTGCGGAGATCACAAGTCCTCCAACAAAAGAGATAGAGAGAGAGAGTAATAGTAACTTGCCAAATCAGTTCTCTCTAGGATCTTGTTAACCTCTCTTCCCTCCTTTCTAGTTAAGGATAGGAGTAGGTTCACTATGGATTCTTGGGTGGGATAACTTAGATTACTCTGAGACTCTTAGTTTCTCCATTTTCCTACACTTATAGATTACGATAAATCAACTACTATACCGGATAACTCTATAGTTTTGCAAATTTTTAGCACTGCACATCTGGAACACATAGGTTTGTATCGGACACTAATCTACACTGTTCATCATAGAACATAATAATATAGAATTAGATTACCGAACCAATAAAATGATCACTCTACACAATGCTTTCCTTACACAAAGTTCTAGAATAATAGAAGACAATTTAACATCGAATTATGACTAGTTTCAATACAATTACTTGATACCAAACAAACTAGATAGATAGACTGAATAGTCAGAATGTACACAGAATCAGGTTCCATGAAACTAGTGCCTAGACACTCTGGTAGGGCCCAATCGTCTCTTGCACTATAGGCCAAAAACACTTTTTCTTTATCAAGTGAAAGGTTACATGCGGTAGATTCATAATAGGAGTAGCTACCTTGGCAACAGGTTGGGTTGTGGAGAGGGTGGCCAAGCAGGCACTTCTACGTCCAACATTAGATGGTTGAGTGGGGATACAAGAGCTCTCGATATAGGGGACACTCGAGGTTGTTGGGTGGAGCTCAAGGGTGAATGAAAGGAATCATCAGAGGAGCATTCAAGGATCACTTTGGGAGGATTCCACCATGTTTCCAAAATCTTAAAGCCAAAAGCTGAAGAGCCAACTACCATATTGTCTACAATACATTCCGCGTCAGAGGAACTAGAACTCCGCACTTGCCAGGGCTGCTTAGCTCGTCAAAAAATCAAATGGATGCTTTCATCATCTTTGACAGTTGGTGAGGTAGAAGGGGCAAAAATCTAAGGGATTAAGAGGATGCAGATAGGAATAGGGAATTCACTAGGGTAGAGAATGGATAAGAGGTAAGGGAGGCACATACATGTGGCACCAATCTATTGTAACTAATTGAGAGTTTGCTCGCATTCCCAATGAATGGAGTTAAAGAGGATTGTGGCCCAGCTAATCGGTTGCCAGACGGATGTGGCAATAAGGGAATAGAATTTATTGGGTATAACATAAGCATGGGGTCACAAGTTCAACGTGATGACCAAGACGTGGAGCAGTTTAGGGCTGTAGCTAATGGTGAACTCATTCGAGCTGTGTCGAAAAAATATTTGCTCCATAACGATAGGGGAAAGTAGTTCAACCTGCATTACACCATTGGTGGGCAGGTGGAAACGTTGTCCGACCTCGGTGGTAGTGGTGCAGACTTTGGCCCCGTTGAATGGGACAATCCATACTGTAATTGAGGATGGCTCAACAGTAATGGAGCAGGCAATGCTTTCTACTACAGGGTGCATAGTAGCATCATCCCACTAAAGGAGCAAAAAACACTAAGGGTGGCAAGAATTGGGATATACGGAGGTGACATCACAAAACATAGTAGATAAGGGCTTGATGGGAAAGAGCTTCCATGACTACAACGTGTAATAGTAGATGCACAGTGGCAGCAACTACAACTAGAATTCAAAAAACAAATGGTGATGCAAGGCAGGGGCCTGATATAAAAACACAATAGAGAAATGATGATGTTATGGGGGTGAGGACAAAATGAATCATAGATGCGATATGAAGGAGGGTGCAATGATCATCATGAAAAACCATGCAATCGTGGGTAGTGGGTTAATGATTGGCACATGTGGTAGGGGGCCAAAAAAGCCGTAACATTGAACCATTCACCAAATTTTCAATCGGGGCACTCGGGCAAGTTTCTGCAACTGAAAAGTTAGCATACCAAACTAGTCCAAAATCTAGAAAGGTCAAAACCATTGAACTTTGAACTTGTCAACAACCCGATCCAATTTCGAGTTGTAGAAGATAAGCAATTGACCGTCCTAAAAGACAAGAGTTTAAAGATAATGATCATGGGTGTAGGCTCACTGAATCTGCATTTCTTGCATCTGTAAGAAGCTTTCAAAATGTTGCCCAACCAATGATGAAAGTTCAACAAGTCAAGAATATAGTGATTCTTCAAGAAGGAGCTTCTATTCAATAGCCACACGTAGACTGGGAATAACAATTTCTATCGGGGCAATAGCTTCCAGACCATAAGCCAATTTGACAGGAGTACATCTAATAGCAACTTTATAAGTATTCCAATAAGCCCACAAAATAGCTAGTATTAACTGGTCCCAATGTTCAAGACAATCTTGAATGAGTTTTCCAACATAGTCTGCAATGTTTTATTAGTACTCTCTACCAATCCATTTGCACAAGGGTAGTATGATGTACTAAATTTATGTGTATAATGGATGTGTAAGGTCCATAATTAGATCATTAGCAAAATGTGTGCCATGTCAAGGACAATCTCCAAGGGGAGATCAAGGTGTGAAAATACATCACATGTCAAGCATCAGGCAACCATCGAATACGTAGCTAATATGCTCACACATACTCATGAGTATCCCTATGCATACTTGGCCACTAGAGGCCACTCTCTAACAACTTCCTATACATGAGGTGGGACAAAAGATGACCACCCATTGGGTCTGAATGGGATAGTGCTAAGACAGAAGGAACCTCATGTGTCGGGACACACTAGAGCCAACCTCTCAAATGGTTGGAATAATAGAGCTGACCAACAATAATATGGAATCAATGATTGTACAATGCTCATTTCTTATGAGAAGCAATTGAAAGACCCATAGTTAAGAAAGTAAATAGTGTATCATAGTAGGAATATGCTAAATCCCAATGGAATAGGGAAATGTTGGATTAAGAATTGTATATTGCAAGAGAGGAATCCTTGAATCTGATTGGAGCTTCATCAAAATCTAGCTAGGAAAGAAATTCTACTATCGCATGAGAAGAGTTAGGCCAATGAATAATGTGATAGTCGAATGCTTGAAGGAGCAGGACCCAGTGAGCAAGTCGACCATCAAGATTTTATTGGTGCACTAAGTAGGTCAATGTTGAATGGAGCAAATGAAATTTGAATTTTTGACCTAAGAGGTAGTGTAAAAAATTCTTAATAGAATAAATAATGCCTAAACACTCTCTTTCAGTGATGGAGTAATTTTGCTCAGCAGATGCCAGGTGCCTACTAGCATAAGACACCGATCGATACCATTTGTCCTTTAAATGCATTAGAACATTGCTAATGGTTATGTTAGATGCATCGACAAAAAAATGAAAAGGTTCCTACTGTGGTGCTTAGAGGATGGGGGCATGGGTTAGTAACTGCTTCAAGTGGAGAAAGCTGGTTTGACACTCTTCAGTCCAATTAAACTCTCGAGGAGATATTATGGCTAAGCGAGTGAGAGGAATTGTGAGGTGGGCAAGCCAGCGAAAGAACAACCTAAAGTGTATCAATGTCAACTTGGATCCCATGGTGAGAGATGATGTGGCCCAAAAGTTTTCCACAAGAAACTGCAAAGATGGATTTAGTTGGGTTGAGGCATAGCCTATATTCTCTGCACTTCAAATAGCAAATCCATAGATGCTGCAAATGGTCTACTTTAGCACGAGATACTTGAAAATCATCTAAGAATACTCATATGAAACTTGTGAGGTAGGGAGAGTAAATATTCTACATACATCATTGAAAGGTACTAAGAGCATTTCACAATCCAAACCACATCATTGTGGAGGCATAAACTCCCCAATTGTAATAAAGTTGTTCTAGTTACATCTTTTATAGCCATACAAACTTGGTTGTACCCACTATACCCATCAAGGAAAGAGTAGATTTCATAACCTACAACTTTGTCAAGCATACTGTCTAGAAATGGTAACAGAAAGGGGTCTAGCACAGTTGCTGCATTCAATTTTTGGTAGTCAACACAAATTCTTGGTTGTTTTTTTTTCTTTGGCACCATCCACAATGGGTGAGATCCACTCTCCATGTTCAATAGGGACAATGAATCCTACTCTAAGGAGCTGACCAATTTCTTCATTCACTTGTTTGGCATAATTGGGGTTCATTTGGTAGCTTTGTTGCTTAGCTGGATAAGAATTTGGTTTAATGAAAACTTGATGTTGACAAATACATGGATCTAAGCCCTTCATGTCCTTATAATCCCAAGAAAACATATTTATAAGCTCAATTAAGAGTGAGTGTAGGTCTCGACAGAAAGAGTCTTCCAAATTGGCCTTAATTTTAATGGGTCGGGGATTATAGGCATTGTCGAGATGATAGGTGATCAATTGATCTTCCAGTACATAAGATTGAAAGCCTACTTGATCCTCTATACCTTAAAAAAAAATTGAGTGGAGGTATGAAATGTCCACTACATCCTTAAGACTCTCTACTAATTCATCAGCACTTGTGTGGACAACACATGATGTCGGAGACCATTGGTCTAAGACATGTTGCAAGTCAATTGTTCTTGATGATAGTAAATCTTGATTGGTGGAAAGAAAGGTCATTTCTTTGTCATGAGACAATTCGTCGAGATATGAACATGCTCCACCACATAAGGGCAATCATGTATCTCACAAGGCATGAATTCATCAAGAGGATTAATGTATTTCCGATGAGTGCATTTAGAAATTAGTTCATGTGAAGACCATTCCTACAAGACTGGCTTGTTTTGGCTAGGGTCTGCCAAAGAACAAATTGTAATCCAAACTCGAATTAGGTAGATCGAGGACAACAAAGTTCATGTGAAATGCTACTCCTTGTAGTGTAATGGGAATATTTTGAGCCAGTCCCATTGGGTGCACTCTGGATTGATCAGCCATGTGGACAAAGAATTCAATGGTTTTGATATGACTCCATCCTAGTTTCTTACACAGGGTGGTAGTTGCTATGTTTACTCTAGACCCACCATCAATTAAGACCTTAGATATTTCGATGAGTTTTATACCACACCGTAATTAAGAGGACAACATGGTACAACATTGTGTCTAGTTTGGGCGCATCATTGCTGTAGTTAGTGCTGAAACTGGTTCAGCTCCTACATATTCTTGAAATTGCTACCAGATAATAGGGACTAATGTGAGTAACCAACCCAATGGCAAAGTGATTGGTGCTTGGATCAAGATATCCTATGCTGCCATACTGGTAGATTCTTTTGATAGCATTTCTTTTTCGAATGTTGATGCTGGTACACTCTTTGATGGTGATTTAGGTGCACTGATTTTGGTACACGAAAGAATGGGTGTTATACTTTATGGAATAATGGAATGTTATATGGATTCTAATGTCGTGAGGGTTTTAATGTGATTTGTGTTTTGATTAGCAAGTGAAGACTCATGAGGGTGTAAACGCATGTGGACTTATTCAAATATTTTGGCAAACATTTAGAAGAATATTTAGAAGATAGTATTTTAGTTATTTTTTGTAAAAATAATAGATCGCTTTAGAAAGCGATGTTTTTGTAAAAATAGTACATTATGATTATGTAAATAAAGTGGATTTATGTAAAAAGCATAGTTTTTGAAGCACCCCCCTCATGTATCTTCTATTCATGATGTAATGCAAAATACCTATAAATACACATGCTCTGATAGACTCATCCATCAGAGCATGTGGGGGGAATCATACCCAATCTAGTGTCAAGTCTCTTGTCTTTTTCTATTCTCTGAGCACTTTTGTGTGATTTCATTTCTATACTATCCTCTGCATACGGGCGTCTACAAGATCCAAAGATTAATAGTGGTATTAGTGCCAAGGTGCATCTGCAAAGGTGGTTTCTTAGCATCTGACACAATTTGTGGCATCCGCTCATGAATTGGCAATCATTTCAACCGTGCAGCGCAGTCCTAGGTTTTGGTTCTATATAAGGCAATGGATCCTACCCATAACACTGAGGATTTTGGTACATCACCCCTACCTATGGTAACACCTGAGCAACAGTTGGAACTATTGCGGCAAGAACTCCAAAATGCTTAGAATGAATGCAATGCTGCACTCCAACAACTGCAAAGTGATGAAAATAACCTAAATAGGGTGTTGAAGGCCATTATTACTGCTCAAGAACAAGGCACACAATCCAAGATTGGTGCAAAAATTTCCAATTTTTGTGATTCGATGGTCACAAGGATGGCCATTGTGTTCTTTCATGGCTATCCCAATTTGATGATTTTTATTCTAACAAAGCGTATTATGAAACTAAAAAAGTGAAATTTGTTACTAATTATTTGGTGGGTAAGGCCCATTTATGGTGGAATGTTTTGCAGCATAGCACCGACCGCCCCACCACATGGACGACATTTGAAGAAAAGATCAAGGAGTACTTCCTTCCTCCTCAGTTCCACTTACATGCATGTCAATCATGGACAACTTTTGGGTGGAAAGATAGAGATATCGTATCTACCTATACTGAATGTTTTTGGCAACGATTATTACTTATTCATTCGCTTGAAATGTTCCTAAAGATACCTTGCAAAGAAAGTATGAAGATGGTTTGGAGATGGGAATCCGAGCCAAACTCAGCACTCTGCATCCTGCAACTCTCTATGAATCTATTTCTTTTACACATGATGCTCAGAAACAGTTTCAATCCATCACCAAGTCCATTCGTTTACAACAAACATGTTAACGACCACAATCAATCAATCACAGTTTTCCCTTCAAGCATCCTTTTTATAATTTTTTTTCTCTTACTTTTTCAGTGCCTGCCTAATTTTCAATGCCCTCCTCAATCCAATTTCTCACCAATACCCAAGACAAACCCCTTACATCGTACAAATCTCCAACTCTTCAAATTATGATGATGGATACTCAACAAAAAAGGCCCCGTATCACTTGTTGGCATTGTGGTAAGTTTGGTCATACTAAAGTTAAATGTAGGTTCCGAACTAATGACATGAAGCCTGTCACAACTCAAGTACACAACATGGAGTTGGTTCCCAAGACGTTCAACCTGATTGGACTGAAGAAGCATTGGAAAAGGATCTACGTATCTTGGGTAATGCAATTTCTATTCATTCTTTACTTTGCATGCAAGGTACTATTAATGGTAAAGTTGTTAATGTTTTACATGATGATGGTAGTTCGCATGATTTTATTTCTCATACACTAGTGGAAAATCTCCAATTAGACCCACTTCCTTCTATGTATAAAGTTAAGGCTGCATTTCAAGGAGATAGATATAATGTTACATGTGAAGTGCATAACATTCAGATTTGTATAGGTTCATATGTTGATGAATGCACATTCTTAATTGCTCCTTTGCAATCCTATGATGTTATACTTGGCATGCCTTTTCCTCATCATTATAATCCATGCATTGATTATCATACACACACAATGAGTTTTAAGTTTAACAATCAAGATATTTCTTTGTCTACAATGCATGACTTCCAGCCATTTCCGTTAATTAGTCATACTCAAGTAAAACATGCATTTATGAAAGGTTACAATTCATGTATTATTTTTATCAATAACATAGTTGATTACACACATACACTTCTTAATGCACATAAATTGTTTATGGATTCCTATAAGGATTGTTTTATGGTTGATTTTCCTTCTAAACTACCACCTTCTAGGGGATCTCTTGACCATAGTATATACTTAATTCCCGGTAGTTCTCCACCCCATAAAGCCCCTTATAGGCATGGACCTTTACATCAACAAGAAATAGCTAATCAAGTTAAGGGTTTAGTTCACAATGGACTTATAAGGCCTAGTTCCTCTCCCTTTGGAGCACTTGTTCTTTTAGTAGAGAAGAAGAACAAGACTTATAGGATGTGCATTGACTATAGAGCGCTCAATAAGATCACAATTAAGAGTAGATATCCTATTCCTAGGATAGATAATTTGCTAGATAAACTTCATGGAGCATGTGTCTTTAGTAAAATTGATCTTAAATCTGGGTATCCTCAGATAAGAATGACACAAAATGACATTTACAAGACTACTTTTAGAACTCAAACTGGTCATTTTGAATTCATGGTAATGCCGTTTGGACCCATCAATGCACTTGATACATTTGTCCATATGATGAATAGCATTTTCCTTGATTACCAAGCTTTTGTTCTTGTTTTCTTTGATGATATACTTGTCTATAGTGAGAATGATAATGACCATGAAACTCATTTAGCAACTATTTTAATTTGTTACGCAAAAACAAACTTTATGCCAATCCTGAAAAAGATTTATTTCTTTCAAAAAGAATTAGAGTATTTAGGACATATTGTTTCTGGTCAAGGCATTCATGTAGATCCAAAGAAAATTAAAGTAATTGAAGAATGGCATGTACCTCAATCTGTAATTGATGGATGCTCTTTTCTAGGGTTAGCTAGTTTTTATATAAAATTTGTAAAAGGTTTTTCTTATTTAGCACTCTTACTCACATTATTATTGAAGAAAAAGTCAAAATTTGCATGGGGATTACCACAACAATATTTTGACAAACTCAAATATGCACTTTCTCATGCACCTCTTTTGCAATTAGCAGATTTTGCACAACCTTTCCATGTAGTTGTCGATGCTAGTGGTTTAGGTATAGGTGCCGTCTTAATGCAAAATGATCATCCCATTGCATTTGAAAGTAGGAAGCTCAAACCTTCTGAAAAGAATTATAGTACATATGATAAGGAACTTTTGGCTGTTGTGCATGCTTTAAAAATTTGGAAACATTACCTTATGGGTTCTAAAGTTCTAATCAAAACAAACCAACAGGCTATTAAGGATTTATTAAATCAACCATTGATTTCTGATAGACACATTAAATGGGCTTCATTCATACAAAATTTCAACCTATGATTCAATAAGAACCTCGCAAAACTAATGTTGTAGTTGATGCCCTTAGTCGTTTCCCATCCCCACAAACAAATATTGTTTCAATCGATAATATTTTTGCTGTTCATATTCATTCATTTCATGAAATGATTCCTACTTATGCATCGGATTTGTATTTTTCACAAACATGGAATGATTTCAATAATTCTACAACATTTAGTAAGAAACACTACACTTTTCATAATGGATTTTTGTATTTCCAACACAAGTTATGCATCAGACAAGGTTTTAAAGAATTTGTTATGAAAGAGATGCATGAACCACCGTATATCGGTCATAGGGGCGTACAAAGTATTATTTCTACATGTAAATAATTTTTCTTGTGGCCAAATATGGAAAAGGATATTGCATAGTATGTTTCCCATTGCATTGTGTGTCAATGTGTGAAAAGACATTATGGTAAAGCATTTGGATTATTAATGCCACTTCCCATACCTAATGGACCATGGCAACAAATTTCTATGGATTTTATTACTGGTCTTTCTACAACTTCATCTCATAATGATATGATTTGGACAATTGTTGATATATTTAGTAAGCAAGCATATTCTATTCCTTGTAAAAAGACTATGTATAGCATTAATAAGAAACAAGTAGCTAAACAATTTAATGAAAAAGACTATGTATGGTTACGAATAATTAAAAGATGTTTGAAAAATATTTCAAAACATCCTAATGTTAAACATGCACCACGTTATTATGGACCTTTTCGTATTATTCAAAAAATTAATGCTTTTAGATTAGAAATACCTTCTCATTGGAATATACATAATTCTTTTCATATCAGTTTATTGAAATCATTTAAAGGAACTCTACCGATCTCTCCTATTTTAGATGATCCTCCTTTGTTAGAAGAGGATGCTAAAATTTAAACTCCAGAGAAAATACTTGACTACTACACTCATAGGTAACCAATATGAAAGATATTTAGTTAAATATAAAAATCACTCACTTGAAGAATCGCAATGGATTCATAAAACATCACTAACTCCACATTATGATCATTTTATTTCTGCATATCATTCACAAGCACATTAAATTCCAGTTTTCCAATTCCATTCATGTGTTTTTACATGGAACATGCTTATGATTGTTCAATGAAGGGACATGTGACTGGCCATCCATGTCTATTTTATTCTTATCAATTGAGGTTAGTTGCTTGTTAACTGAGAGGCATGTTATACTTTATGGAATAATGGAATGTTATATGGATTTTAATGTCTTGAGGGTTTTAATGTGATTTGTGTTTTGATTTAGCAAGTGAAGACTCATGAGGGTGTGAAAACATGGACCTATTCAAATATTCTTGGAGATATTTAAAAGAATATTTAGAAGATAGTAGTTTAGTTATTTTTTATCAAAATAACAGATCGCTTTAGAAAGCAACATTTTTGTAAAAATAGTATATTGCAATTTTGTAAATAAAGCAAATTTTTGTAAGAAGCATGCTTTTTGAAGCACCACCCTCATGTATCTTCTATTCAGGACATAATGCAAAGTACCTATAAATACACATGCTCTGATAGACTCATCCGTCAGAGTATGTGACGGGAGATTGTACTCAATCTAGTGTCAAGTCTCATGTCTCTTTCTCTTTTGTTTGATTTCATTTTTTTAATATCCTCTACATATGTGTGTCTGAGGGATCCAAAGATTAACAATGGGGCTTTTGCTTGAGTCCATTTCATAGCTTTTGCTACCATTCATTATTGTTCTTTGAATCCTGGTTTGAATGCTTCTGCAACTAGTTGCATGACTTTTTTGGATTGTGTTTGTACAATGGTGGCTTGCGCCTTGGTTGGTGTTAATGAACATATTCATCATAGGATTTTTTCTATCCTTCTTTCGTTTATTGTACTCCTTTGCATCTTTGCAATGTCATCTAATATGATCCATTTCTCCACAAAAGGGATAGTGCACCTACATTCCTCTATTAGTGGAGTTTATAGGTTCTTGATTCCATTGTGGTGAATTATAATTTCCCTATCTTTCCATTAAAAAATGGGGATATGTCAAGTATGAAGTGTTATGTAGATGGGGTGGAACATGGTTCATCAAGGGTTCTCCTGGTTCCTGCATAATTGCATTCACAATTAATTGATTTTTTGTTTTGGCATTATATGGACAAGTGTCTGTACCATGATTTGTATTTTCAGAGATGGCACAATAAATCTAGTTTAGGACACAAATGGTAGCCATATGGTCTGGATTCTTGGATTTAACACAAAAGACCTGCTTCAACAATTCTTGAGCTTTAGTGTTTTGGTTTGTATCCAATCCAGGTCTTTGGTAAACCTCCAATTTTGTGTTCTAATTGTAAACCCATTTTTATAACAACATCAAGAGTCATGCCTACAATGCATCTAATGATCATGATTTGGTGTAATTGATGGTTCAATCCATTAATAACCATTGTGTAATGATGTCCATTCATAAAGCTACATTTTCTACTGGTAATTGTCATAGATGTGTCCTGAAAATGGTTGCATAGTCTTGTACTCCTTGATTCCTTTTTTTGGGAGTACAACGAATGAAATACACAGACACTCGACCTCGTAAGGTAGAGGCACCCATACATTTGGATACGCCCGAAGGCTGAACATGTCCATTGAGTGGGACTTAAACCCAGACACTTTGTACTCCTTGATTCTACTTCTGTTTATTGTTATGTACAAAATCAAAAATATGTGTTGGGATCTTCTTTAACCAAAATCTCTATAGAAAGGCATCAGAGACTGCATCGTATTGCTGGAAATGATCTAGATTGAATTTTGTCAACCATGTTCCACCTTCATTAACCAATGTTGACTCAAATACTTAAGCTTTATGTGCATTTTCATATGGGTTATCTAATACACTATCATTAATTTCAAATGCATGAACATGCACATTTGGATCATCACCTGAAGAAGCCACCAAATTTGGCATAGTTTATTCCCACCAGATGTTGTCTTCTATGGAGTAATCTAGTGTCTACCATAGGTCTGGGAGTAAATTCTTATATCGCATCTACTACTTCTTCAGAGTTGGAACTTGTGGATGATGCTTGTCTCGTAAGTTGTGTTGGAGATAGACGTCTGCGGAAGCACGCGAACAGCACAAGGAAGTAGAAGAAGCTTGGAGCACAAACACACAATACTGAATGTATTACTAGAGAATGTACAAAGATAAGTAGCCCATTAGGGCAATAGGCGTATATACAAGCCGGTGGAAAAAAACCTCCTAAAGAGGGAAAAAAGTGCCCCGGCAGTCCTAGAGTGTTCACACACATCACTACCTAAATATATCAACAAATCCCCCCTGGGAGTGATGCGGTGAACAAGGAGCTGGCACTCATGTATAAGGAAGTGCCAAGCTATGTGGAAATCACTCCACAAAAGGAAGTAAGCCCAAAGCTTTGTGAAAAGCTTCAAACTTCTCCCTAGGCAGAGCCTTTGTGAAAAGGTCTGCAATGTTCTCCTGCGTGGGCACATATGCCAAGCTGATCTCCCCAGCAGAGAACCTCTCCCTGACATAGTGATAATGCACCTCAATGTGCTTAGTGCGAGCATGGAACACATGGTTCCTCGCAACTGCCAATGCGCTCTGACTGTCAGTGAAGATGGTGGTGGCAGAAGACTGGCCAACACCCAAATCAGCCATAAGGCGTCTGAGCCACACACACTCAACAGTCGCTGTGAAAGCTGCCCTATACTCAGCCTCACAACTGGAAGTGGCCACAGTAGGCTGCTTCTTGCTCAACCAAGATATACATGAGCTACCAAGCATGAAGCAAAAACCACTGGTGGACACAAGAGTGTCATAGCAACCAGCCCAATCTGAGTCAGAAAAAGCATGCAAATCTAGCGGTAGTGATCCCCCCTTGGGATAAAACAACCCAAGTAGCCGAGTACCACTCAAGTAGCGAAAGATGCGCTTAACCGCTTTCCAATGCGTGACTCCTGGGCAATGCATAAACCTGCTCATCTGTGAGACATCAAACTGAATATCTGGCCGAGTAATGCATAAGTAAATCAAGCATCCAACAACCTGCTGATAGAGAACAACATCAAATGCATCTCCAGCATCATGAAGACTCAATCGTAAACCTGTCTCCATAGGAGTGGCAATAGGCTTACAGTCTTCAAGGCCAAAACGCTGCAATAATGTGTCAATATATTTCGTTTGACACAAAGCCATTCCACCATCAACGTGCATAAACTGAATGCCCAAATAGTGATGCAAATGCCCCAAATCAGACATCTCAAATGAGGCATGCAAATCAGCCTTAAAATCAGCAATATGTGTCTGAATAGGACCAGTGAGCAGCATGTCATCAACATAGACAACAATGATCAGAAGCACATCATTAGCACGCTTAACATATAAGGTGCTTTCAGTTGGACTGTTCTCAAAACCATGTGCAATCAGATAGGCATGTATCTTCTCATACCAAGCACGTGGTGCTTGCTTTAAACCATATAACGCCTTCTTTAATCTGCACACCTGGTTTTCATGCCCTTTCTGCACAAAGCCACGGGGCTGAAAAACATACACTTCTTCATGCAAGTCACCATTCAGAAATGCTGTTTTAATGTCCAACTGATGTACATTCCAACCATGATGGGCTGCAAGTTCACAAATGCTACGAACAGTAGTCATACGGCATGTAGGTGCAAAGGTTTCATCAAAATCAATGCCTCTTTCCTGCGCATAACCCTTTGCAACAAGCCTAGCCTTATACCTGTCAACGGTACCATCAGGTTTACGCTTCAGCTTGTATACCCACTTAGTGCCAATGGCCTTCTTGCCAGGAGGCAAGTCACATAAGGACCATGTACCATTCTTCATTATAACATCATATTCAGATTGCATAGCAGCCATCCAATTTTCTGAATTTTGTGCTTCATCAAAAGAAACAGGCTCATTCTTATCACAGAGACTAGATGCAGCCATAGCATAGCAATCTGATGCAAAGGAGGCACTATGAGAGCCTGAACGAGTACGATATGACAAAGGTGCATCTAATTTGCTGTCACGCAAAGTCTGCACCAGCCATTTTGGCATAGTTTTTGTCTGCTCAATATCAGCTCTCTTATCAGCAAGTGCATCATGTAAATCTGCATCAAAAATGGAATGATCTGCATCATCATATGAAACTTGCAAAGGCTGAGAAGTTGCCTCATTAGGACCAACACTAGCCTGTCCACCTGTAAAAAGAGGCATCAAAGTATCATACATGTCTTTGGAGCTAACAGATGTCTCCTTAGTACATGAAAGCAATGGCTGAATAGCATCTTCCACAAAGACAACATCACGGCTAACCAGAATGCGTTTAGTCTGTGGATGATACAGACGATAGCCTTTACTTTCAGAACTGTACCCAACAAAAATACATTTTACTGCCTTATCATCCAATTTTCTGCGATGTTGTTCAGGCACTAATGCATATGCCAAACAACCAAAAACACGCAGATGAGCAACAGATGGCTTCCGGTCATGCCAAGCCTCATATGGAGTGATAGACTGCAATGCTTTAGTGGGACACCTGTTCAGTACATATGCTGCACACATGACAGCCTCAAGCGAGAAACTATGTGGTAAAGCCTGACTTTTGACCATGCACCTCGCCATCTCCATGAGTGACCTGTTCTTTCGTTCAACAACTCCATTCTGTTGAGGTGTATACGGTACTGTACACTGGTGTTTTATCCCACGTTCAGCCAGAAATGCATTAAAATCTGAAGACATATATTCCCCCCCTCGATCAGAACGGAGGGTGCCCATTTTACATGCTGACAGATTTTCAGCTAAAACCAAAAATGTTTGAAGCACATGAACACTTCGGACTTTGCTTTGAGTGGATATACCCATGCATGCCTGGAAAAATCATCAATCAAAGTCACGAAGTAAAGGTAATTTCCAAAAGAGGGTGTCTGCATAGGACCACAAACATCACTATGTACAAGCTGCAATTTCTACGTAGCCCGAACTGAACCATCTTTTGGAAAGGAAGAACGCTGCATTTTGCCCAAAATACAGCCTTCACAAACATGTTTTCCAGGTGCCTCAAGTTTGGGCAAAGAGGACACCATTTCAGATTTCTGCAGGCGTAACAAACTAGCAAAATTCAGATGACCAAAGCGTGCATGCCAAAGCTTTGCATCTGACATAGCCTGAGAATCATGAACTGCACATGCCGAATCATTCACAGATCTTTCATAGTCTATGAGCTTATACAGCCCACGACATAAGATGCCAGAAGCAATAATCACATCGCCATTTGAGAGATCATGGACTGTACACCTGTCATCAACAAATTTCACAACCAAGCCAATCTTGGCTAATGCAGAAACTGATAACAGATTCTTTTTGATCCCTGGCACAAATAAAGCATATGACAAAGTGAAAGAACTACCATCAACAATAGTCAGAATGATCTTACCAACTCCCATAACAGGATAAGAGGAGTTATTGGCGCATGTGACAGTATTCCCTGTAGGGGCAGGCTCGAGTGAAGAGAAGAAACTGCGCTGTGAGGTAATATGTTTGGTCGCCCCACTGTCAAAGTACCAAACATCTGAGTCTACTGCAGACATGCACTGATCATGAGAAGATGGGTCAAAACTGCAGACAGTAGTAAACGCCCATTCTTCTTCCTGCACAAGATTTGCAGACTCTGTTTTTGGTGTAGAGGCCTCTGCAACAACCATTCCAGCCTCTTTCTTCTTTGCCTCTTTAGCAGCCAGTTTTGGACAGTTCTTTATAATATGATCATTTCCTTTACAGTACTTGCAGAACAATTTCTGCTTTTCTGATTTCTTTTCATCTTTATCCTGGTTCTTCGATTGTGCAGCATTTGCAGATTTTTTCTTACTAGTAGAAGAGCTCCATTTTCCTTTGCCCTTTTGACTAGCCAGGAAAGCTTGATCTGCAACACGCATAATGGACCTGTTCTACCTAGACTGATCTTCCTGCAACAGAACAGAGACTAATTCTTCAAATGACAAGGCATTCGGATTGCCTTTCATCATCAACCGAAGAGTAGAGGCAAAACTCTGATATGAATCAGGAAGACCATTCAGAACGGTCTGCACAAGTGAGCTATCTGGTATAACCTCATCAGCAGAAATCAATTGTTCCTTCAGGTCTTTGATCTTTGTAAGAAAACTGTCCATAGAATCATCTTCATTCATGTGCTCACTCTCCAACTGTTTTCGGAGGTAAGCAACACGAGCCTCATTCCTAGCCTGGTATCCCAAGCATCCTTTGCTGTTCTACAAGAGCGAATGTGAGGAATAATGGCACGTTTGACAGACAAAGCTATCAATGCATGTGCCTGGGCATCTCTGCCATCCCAACGAATCTACTCTGCAGTAGGTGCAACAGAAACAACAGCACGAACAAGAATCTACGGAATATCATCTTCGACACCATCTTCATCAGCTCTAGTACCTCCAGCACCTGTATTTGTAGTACCTGTAGTCGCAGGTGTAACAGGACGTCTTTCAACACCCTGCACAATGTTCCACAGTCCTTTTGCAACCAGTACATGTCGCATCATATAAGCCCATAATGGGTAGTTGGTACCATCCAACTTATCCTCAACAGCCAACATACGGAATACATCACTGCTTTCAGCCATGGCCTGTGACTAAAATACCTTGATGCAGAAAATTGACTGTATCTCAAAAAGTTGAACGGAACTGCCCAGACGAGTTCTGCTGGACCTGTAGCAAACTTCGAGACGCTTAAACTGGCGAACAGAAACTGGTATATACCTTTGGCACAAAAGGACGAAATAGCCTGCACAAGCGCTGCGATAGTGTGTTCGGAGGCCGAAACGAGCTCAGATCGCAATTTTGGCACCACACAGCAAAGCTGTTTTGATCTCGAAAACACCCTGAGTATGCTCACCAAATTTCATGCGAATCTGAGACTGCAAACGGAGGAGTGTCGATGGCGCCCTAGAAGAAGCGACGACCTGCTCTGATACCAATTGTTGGAGATAGACGTCTGCGGAAGCACGCGAACAGCACAAGGAAGTAGAAGAAGCTTGGAGCACAAACACACAATACTGAATGTATTACTAGAGAATGTACAAAGATAAGTAGCCCATTAGGGCAATAGGCGTATATACAAGCCGGGGGAAAAAAACCTCCTAAAGAGGGAAAAAAGTGCCCCGGCAGTCCTAGAGTGTTCACACACATCACTACCTAAATATATCAACAAGTTGTACTCCTTTTCCCAGAAGTTCTAAATTTGACTACTAAAGGGGTTCTAGTTCACTGAATAAAAGTACTTTTATTCTACTCGAAAATCTTGGAAAAGATGCACCTTTTGATTGGTGTCCTCTACCCTTCATTGGTACTTGATGGTTTTGGAAGAGGATCATTTGTAATCTTTGAAATATCCACAATTGTTTCTTGTCAAACTTTCATCTGAATAGATTGGTTTTCTTGCTTCTTTTCTACATTGATCGTTGTTTTCAAGGCAACCAAACTTTTGCCAGACACTCAAATTTTGCAAGAAGGTGTCGAAAAACTTTTTAGTATTTCCTCTAGATCAAAAACTAGAAAATGCATCCTTTTCAATGTCTCCTTACAACTAATTGCAACTTTATAGTCTCATATTGGTGTCCCTTCGGTCCTACCACGCGGTGGACCTAGTGCACTATTCACTTGTACAGATTGCTTATCATTCTTATACTTCGGGTCCCCATATCTCATTACTGGCATGTAGTCTGTGAAGAACACTCTCCAGTATGATCACCAGTGTTGATCTCTCTTCCCTCCTTTCTAGTTAAGGATAGGAGTAGGTCAACTATGGGTTCTCGGGTGGGATAACTTAGATTAGAGTAGTCATTTAGTTTCTCCATTTTCCTATACTTCTAGATTATAGTAAATCAATCACTATAATGGATAACTCTATAGTTCTATAGATTTTTAGCACTGCACATGTGGAATACACAGATTTGTACTGGACATTACTCTGCATGTTCATCACGAACATGATAACATAGAATTAAATCACAAAAGCAATAAACTCACCAGTTTGCATTGCACTTTACTTACACAGACTTCTAGAATAATAGTAGACACTTTAACACCAAATTATAACTGATTTCAATACAACTATTTGATACCAAACGAACAAGATAGATAGATTGAATAGTCAAAATGTACACAAAATCATATGCCACAACACCACTGGCTAGACACTCCATCACAACTTGGGTGTCTCTTGCACAATAGGCTGAAAACACCTTTTCATTATCAAGTGAAAAGTTAAATCGTATAGTCTTTCCTTTTTGGTCATGATAGCCCACCGAATTTACATTAGATGGCCAAAGTATCAAAACACGGAAATTACAAAATGTTATCCGTGGCCTAACAATCCTTGTGTGTGATAGATGTGAGAGAGGAGTACACTTCAAATGAAGGTGATTCCAAGCATTGTTCCATTCTGTATGAAGCAAGAGAGGGAAAGAGTTCCACATGAATCTTGACTGAATGTTTGCGTTCTTCTTTGTTCCATTACGATTTCACATCACCTATGATGTCAGCATAGTTCTACATTCAATATCACTACTCATTCAAAATTGTATAAGGAATAGATGCATTTTATTTGAAGCCTTAATTATGGTTACTGTGTACCAAAGTCGTAGAGCCTTAGAGACTTGTGTCAACTGAGACTATACCTCAATCGTCCCACAAGTGCATATAGTGGTGGATTAATACACATTTAACTATCAATCCATGAAATTAGATGTATCAAGTGTATGAGGACATGTGCACACATGATGGTATATGAAGTGATAATGCTACCAATGCAAGAGTATTAGGTGAATCTACCTTTCAAGTCACTTAAACTAATGGAAATGCATGTCGCGATATGTGTAGCAGTAGTAAGAAAAAATTAGGAATTTTCTCTCAGTTTCGAACTTCGAATATAGTCAATAGGAGGTTTTTTCAAAGTTCTCAATGAGACACATCTAATCATATATTTTTAGCCTAACCTGACAAACCTGCTTCAAGTTATGAGAAAAATAGTGAATGGTAGAAAAATCTGCACTTATAATGTAATAGTGAATGAGTCTTGATAATAAACTCATTCTATCCATTTTCTTGTGTGTAATGACTCATCATTTCTTGTGGCTCTCTATCCCCCTTGCTAAGTAGAGACAAGTGAGATACCTGAACATATTTTTGTTTTTCTTATTTTAATGACTCAAAGTAAACAAGAGATTATTCTATAGCCGAAGCATTTATTTATTTACGACATTTGATTTCATTCCTATATTAGTACAAACTAGGTCTTGTTCCTGTAATGGAAATGTGCACCACTACTTTTGTTGAAGAAGCTATGTCCCGAATGCATGGCCTTGTCCTATGGCCCTATTGTGCATATTTTTGATGCAATTGACTCTTTATGAGTGCAAGAAATATCTGTTGGATTATCTTGGCCGATTCCTTGTTGCTTCTTTGGTCTCCATATTAGCATTGTATTCTATTTTTGTGGCATTTGATTTTGTTGCATTGCCCTTCCTTCATCCTTGAATGTAGTTTTTGACCTTCTTCTGCCCTTGGGTTGGGATTTCTATGTTGTAGCCATTTGGGGTTTTCTTCTATCCTTGATGATTGGTTCATTTCCTTGATTCTGTCGATATGATACTTCGTTCAGCTTCTCCATTCCTTGATTTGCTTGTTTCCTGATTGCTTTAGGAATCTAGATAAATCATTGCATCCTTCGAGCTTTGATCAATGGATTTGGAAGCCATACACGTATGGTCCTAGACTTATTCCATTGCGATCCAAAGTTGTTTTTATGTCGTTTTGTTTCTGGTCTTTGATTGATCCGTGCATTTTTCTGACCTCCATGTCGTCGCAATTGATCCTTCCAAATCCATTCGAATCACGTATTTTCTTGTTGTTGTATTCTCATAGTCGACATCCATGTAGGCTTTTTAATTTGCTTGCTGATGTGGTTGATTGAAATGTCCTCAATCACTCTATCAGGCTCACTTCCTAAGGAAATTTTGGCTAAGATATGTTACAAGGTATGGACAAGTTGGGACGGGCACTCCTAATTCATAAAGACATTTGAAATTTCTTCTCTAATCTCCTCTAGACTCGCTGCCCTAGGTACTATCATGCTAGTAATTTGGGGTTGTCTAGCTTCTAGAAGACTAAAGACTTCTTTGTGCCCTACTTTATCTAATATGTATCCCTAGGCGATATGTATGATGACTTCATATTCAAAAATCCAGTCTAGTCCTAATATCAATTCTTCGAGAAGGTCTTCGTCTTTGCACACCAGAATCCATTGATTCATGGTGGTGTTTCCCAGATGTAGGGACACTGAGAATTCTCCTACAGACTTGATGACTTGCCCTCTGATTTCGATCATATAGGCTTTCGTAGGATTCATGGTTGCTTTGAGGTTGTTGGATAATGAGACTCCCATGCAACTCAATGCGGCCCTTGTCTCAATGAGTGAATCTACTAATTGATATTTGTTTATACTGATCCTTAGATTCAAGTATGGTTGGGTGATGCCATTATTCATGTTCTCTATGTTACCTATTTGATAGTTTGCCACGGGTATAGGTTCTTGTCCTTGTATATATCATTCGTCTCTTTGTCTTATCCATTCTTTCCTTTTTCTAATTCACTCTAGTGCTTCCAATCGAGCTTCTTCTCTCATCCTTTCCTCTTCCCTTTTTCGATTCTGCACTCCTAAGAGTCTTTCCAACATAACTTTCAGTTAATGGTTCCATGTATCTTTTGACTCTACAACCACTTATGCACTCAGGAAGTACATCCCCACCTAACATGGCTAAGTTCACTACTTTGCTGGTTGATATTCGATTTATCGATAGGGGTCCATATCCTCGTTGCTCTAGCTTTTTTACATTTTTTTCAATGTGTTTACCAATACTAAATCTCCTTCCATTAAACCCTTATATTTAATATGTGCATCATATTATTCTTTTTGTCTTCTTTTCGCTGCATAAATTCCTGCCACAGATTGGAGTCTGGTTTCATGCAATTTTTTGGTTTGACCTAATTGTTTGGAAAGTTCATGACCCATCCATTCATTTTGTTGTGCCACTCATAACGTAGGGACTAAAAAATCAATTGGGAAAATTGCATTTTGCCCGTACAATAAATTGAATGGAGTAGTTCTAATAGCCATCTTGTATGCCACATGGAAGGCCATATTGCATGATGCAATCGTTTGTCCCAATCTGACCTTCCATTGTTAACTATTTTAGTTAAAACTGTGCATAGTACTTTATTGGAAATCTCAACTTGTCCCTTGACTTGGGGATGATAAGGGGTTGATTTCTTATGAATCACAAGAAATTCATTCATCGGTGATTCAATCACTTCATTGATGAAGTGTGTCCCTCTATCGTTAACAATTTCTATCGGAAGTCCAAAACGCGTAAAGATATTTTCAAATAGATATTTATCCATGGTTTGGGCATCATTTTTCCTAGTCACTTTTGCTTCCACCCATTTTTTCATATAGTCCGTGGCCACAATAATATATTCAGCATGTGATCATGGGTTTATAGGTCCTATGAAATCAATACCCCATTTTGAAAAGGCTCTGGCACATATCATGGGTCTTAGAGGCATGCCATCTCTTCTTATAGGATATTTGGTTCTTTGGCACACTTCACAACTGCACACATATGTGCTGACATCCATATGTAAAGTTGGCCACCATAGGCCTGCAAATAGGATCATCTTTATGGTCTTCTCGACTGAAGAATGACCTACCGCAGTGCCTGCATATGCCATCTCTAATATAGGCAAGTATTCTCCCTCATGAACACACAACCATAGTTGATCATCCTTTCCCCTTTTGAATATTGTCTTCCAATTATAGTGTAATCTTTATGCATTTCTTCTAAATCCCTTTTTCTCGCTAGGCTTGCTCCTTCTTCATATGTTTGCAATTTCAAAATCTTCACGAATGCCTTCAATTTGGTGCTATAGTGGAGAAATGTGAAGACAATTAATCATTAGGGGTGTTCTCTTGGCATTCTTGGCAATTCAGAATGTATTCATGTGCGTCTTTTTGCATGTCTAGCCAGTATAACCCTAGCTTTTTCAACTCCCTTGTTGTTCCATTAATGACCTTATGTGTTTTCCATTGGTCCACATGAGCTTGCTCGAGTAGATTTTTTTGTTCTGCATCTTCTATACACCTTTATAATAAGCCATTAGGTTCTTTGTAATGTAGACTACCGGCCACAATATGTAGATTCCTTGATTGCATGAACTCTTTCATGTTGTCTCTATTGATCTATGGTGTGGTCCATGTGTGAGAATTGGGATCAATTTTTCCACCCATTTTAGACACACTTCCAATTTGAATAGATATGTATTAGGTAGATCATCTGCCACTCTGGTAGGTGGTTCTCCATGTGTCATCCTTGATAAATGATAAGCTCTTACATGTGTATTTCCTTTTTTTTATAAATGATAAGCTCTTACATGTGTATTTACTACCACTTCGAAATCAAATTCCATGAGCAATAGGAACCTCTCACTAGCCTTCTCGTATTCTAGGGTTTATTGACCAAATACAATAATGCTTGGTGGTCGATAAAAAACTTGAATTTATTGGCTAGGAGGTAATGTTGAAATTTCTTGACTGTGTACACCATTCCTAAACCCTCTCTTTCCGTAGTGGTATAATTTCTTTCCTCTTGATTTAGTTGCCTACTAGTGTATGCAATAGGGTGATCTAATTTTCCTTCATCCATAGGTTGAGCTAGTATACATCCAATTGCAAAATTAGACGCATCCACATGGATGTGGAATGGTTTATCTTAATTGGGTGCTTTCAAGATAGGTGTTGAACTTAATCATTGATTCAACTCATTGAATGTGTTTTTGCATTCCTCTGTCCATGCGAATTGTGTCAGCAACCCATACAACGGCTTTGCAATTATGGCGTACGTGTGGATGAACTATCGATAATATCCACAATGTCCCATAAAAGCTTGTACTTCCTTTGCATTTCTTGGTCTATGCAATTCCAAGATGACCTTTATTTTATCCTTATCACTAGAGATACCATTCTTGGATACAATATGTCCCATAATTTTTCCTTGGCTTACCATAAAGACACATTTCTCTGGATTTAGGCACATTCTATATTGTCTGCATTTCTCGAATATCTTCCGTAGCTTGGGAATGTGTTCAATTCTTCTAGAGGAACATGTGCATAAGTCATCTACATAAACTTCGGATAAGGGAAGGTATGTAAATTTACCTTTGTAGTTGTACCCTAGTGTTGTAGATACAATGCACCTCTTTCCCAATCTTATACAACTATCGATTGTCTCATGAATGGTCAGATTTAACCAATATGTTGGCAGATGTGTGGCCCAATATGTAAAGATTGTGACCCAAAGATTTAACCAATATGTTGACAGATGTCCAGTAATGCAGAGGCCCTCACAGCAAAAGATGATATCATTGTTTCTAGATGGATTGACTAATGGGACATTGAGAACCCTAGTCTATGTAAAACAGTTGCAGACATTGAGTGAGTGACTCCAAGAATGCATTGACTTGGAAGACAACTTAATGAATGATCTCAAAAATACACAAAGCTCCACTAAATCAAAGGACACTCAGAGCGATATGACATCTAGTTCAAGTAATGCAAAGGAATTAGCAGAATTGGTAGCTAAAATGTTGGGAGTGCATGGATAGAGGAACTATCAAAGCCCCCCATTGAGAATGCTTATGTTGAGAAGATGCACCCTGTGTGGTGGAGACCACCCATCCAATGCCTGCACGAGAGAAGGATTAGGATTGCCACAATCTTATCCATAAAATAGGCAACCAAATCAAGGACCCAACATGTACGATCACATCGAGCAAAAATATACCAACCACAACATTGAAAAATTATCCACTTAACAGACAATCAACACAAGTGACTCAACCCATCTATAGATCTTATGGATATCCTCCAAGGGAACAAGGAAAAGAGGTTCCTAGGTACAATCCTTACCCAAGACCATAGGGAGCACTTAGACCATATGAATAGGGAGGATATGGACAACCACAGCTTGTGCTAGGACAACAACCACCCCACCCACAGAATGTAGTGCCAGTCAAATACACTCAACTAAAGGAGAATTTAGAAAGAGCTATAGTACCAACCACACCACTAGCTAATGCAGAAATAACAAATCAAGGATATGAGCAGGCCTAGGGAGTCTAATGGAATATGGCCAAAGCTATGAGCAAAAATACTATGGTTATGAAGGGTATGAAAATTCTTATGGATCAGAATATGCGAATCTTATGTACACCATAGCTAAGGCACAAAGCCCAATGAGATTGCCTACTAGACCACTTGCACCAAGGGGACCATGCTATAGATGCGGCAGAGATCACATCATAAGGGAATGCACTTTGCTATACAACCCACGACCCCCTAGGACATGGGAAGGATATTGTGATGATTGTGGCAAGGAACATCTGTTTAGAGACTACCCAAAAAACCCAAATAAGGTTCACACCACTACCTAGATCAATGTAATAGAAGTCATTGAATCATCTGGAAGTGACAAAGAATACAGAGTGCCACTAAAAGCCATTACTTGAGCCCAAACCAAGGGACCAGCAGTAAAAGAGATCGATTCTGAGATTGAGATGGATAAAAGTTTAGGACCTAAGATTCAGGTTGTTGAGGATTGAGAAGACCTAGGAGAAACAAATAAAAGGAGTAAGACACAAAGATGGAAGATTAGAAGAGAAAAACTTAGGAATAAATGGATGAAGAAGAAAAGTGAAGAGAGTGAGAAATCAGTGAAGGAAAGGGAGAAATCTCAGGAGTTAGAGGCGCAAGAAAACGCCCATCAAACTATCCAAGCATCAAAATTAGTCGAATCGAGATCAATTCTAGCAGATCTAGTGCCAGAAGACTTAGATACGTGGTTGACGGCTTATCAATCCTGAATCACGACCGGGCCAAGCATAGAAGAACATGAGAAACTCTATCCACAAGGAGAGTTAAAGAAGGTAAGATTGGCAATATGCATGAACTCATAGAAATAGCTCAAACCACACTAGAACATACTACTCCAATCCTTCTAGAGACGAGGATACCTGAAAACTAGTTCAACGAATGCCCAGAAAATAACAATCAAAATCTAGTAAAGAAACAACAAGAGGAGAATAGTGAAAGAAACCTGAAGAATAACAAGGAAGAATAGATTTTACTGATTCCAGAAATAGAGGCCAATTGGCCACAAGACCTATGGGCCAAGATTCAAGAGGAACAATGTATGAGGAAGTGTCCATCATGGACCAAAATAGGGAAGAATCAAACAACATTTCCATGCTACCCAAATACATGGGAGATTAGGAGAGAAGTTCAATAGTATTCCATGCTCCCACAATCCGGGGCAAGGAGGAAAGGTCACAAGATAAGACATCACACAACTTGTCAAAGCTCAAGAGAACTAAAATGCAATGCTTATTGACCATAGAAGAATTACTACGAGCTAAGCCACAATTGTGGAAGCAATTAGCCGGACACTTGAGAATAGAAACTGGAGAACCCATGAATGAGAAGAAAGAAGCTAAAGCTCCGTCAACCATTCAAATCCCAATTGATAAAGTTGGAGAATTTAGTGAGGGAGATGAAGAGAATACGTGCCTACCCATCACTTTCAACAGATACATGAGTAAAGCCATCTTAGACACCAGAGCAGGTGTAGGCATAGCCACAAAAAAGATTTGGGAAAAATGGGGAAAACCAACCCTACGACCAAACATGCATGAAACTTCAATTAACAGATGATCACATGGAGAGGCCATTAGGAATACTGAAAAAAAAAAGCTAACCACCTGCAGAGTAGATTTCAAACACACTCTAGACATATGTCACTTTGGAAAAGCCAATAATTATGAAATGATTTTGGGACAACCATTCATAACTCAGAGTAGTACAAGATTGGGGAAGAGATGCATTGTATTTACAACACGAAGGGACAACTACGAAGATAAATTTGCACACCTTTTCATATAAGGATGTACCCCCATTACAATGGAACCCAATCCACCAAGAAGAAGATGATTTGTCCATTCATAGTGTAATAAAGTAAGTCTATGATCTAAGGGTCCGGCCGATTCAACCAGATCTAAAATTGGACACCGTTTGGTCTCTCATATGTATGACAAAAGATCTCGAGTCTAGACTTACTAGAAGGTCATTTACTCTTGTAACCAAGTGATCCATTTAGCCTAGTGATTAAGACTCAAGGATGTGAAGGAGGAGGTCTTGGGTTCAACCCCGTTGGGATACATGGGGAGAGTGTTTTGCCCAAAGATCTCTAGAACCTTCTACAAGCATCCAGTTGAGTTAACTCTAGTTAACTGGGACACTTGGTACACATGTAGTTACATGGCTGACACTTGGATGATTAGAATCCACCTACCCAAGAAGGAAGACCCTTGGAGAGAGCTATATATAAAGGCATTTGGTTGGGAGGAGAGTCATCTCTCTAGCACGTGGTGGTCGTATTTGGAATCTGAGAGGCATCAGAGTATGCTTGGACTTAACTTGAGGGAAAGATCTCTAAAAATCATATGGGTAAGCAAAGAAGCTTTTGATAGTTGAGGAGACCTTAAAGATAAATTCTGAAGTCTTTATTCTAGTTGCAAGGTCAATCAGACTTGATCAAGCTTGGCCATGATTGTCCAGGAACTTGCAATTGGAACTACTCTTGAAGTTTGCCCAAGTATTGGTAATAAAATTCCTTTTCGGAATTCTTCACTCAAGATCCATTTATCTAATGGAAAATTGTGAAAAGAGTAAGCTGTTCCAAGTCTGAACAGAGTGAAGAAATTCCAAGAGTGTAGTCAGCAACCGAAGATGGTACTTAAGTCTGTGGAAGGTAAAACATAATGTTTGCCTATCCTTAAAGGGATTTTGGTACAAATCAGCAAGCATGAGTGGATGCTTAGACTTAAGCAGTAGAGAGATTCCTATAAAGTTTTGGACAAGTTAGGTACCTAAAGCATCAGTAAAGAAGGCATCTACAGACAAGAAGTCAAAAGCTCTTGTCATTACAAATTGGTCGAGAATAAACCAATTGAACTTGAATTTGTGAAAAATTAAAGAACTTGTAATTCTTATTGGTTTTTGTTTGAGAACCCTAGCAAAGAAGGTTGGATGTTGTTGGAGATAGATGTCTGCGGAAGCACGCGAACAGCACAAGGAAGAAGAAGAAGCTTGGAGCACAAACACACAATACTGAATGTATTACTAGAGAATGTACAAAGATAAGTAGCCCATTAGGGCAATAGGCATATATACAAGTCGGGGAAAAAAAACCTCCTAAAGAGGGAAAAAAGTGCCCCGACGGTCCTAGTGTGTTCACACACATCACTACCTAAATATATCAACAAATCCCCCCTAGGAGTGATGTGGTGAACAAGGAGTTGGCACTCATGTATAAGGAAGTGCCAAGCTATGTGGAAATCACTCCACAAAAGGAAGTAAGCCCAAAGCTTTGCGGAAAGCTTCAAACTTCTCCCTAGGCAGAGCCTTCGTGAAAAGGTCTGCAATGTTCTCCTGTGTGGGCACATATGCCAAGCTGATCTCCCCAGCAGAGAACCTCTCCCTGACATAGTGATAATGCACCTCAATGTGCTTAGTGCGAGCATGGAACACAGGGTTTCTCGCAACTGCCAATGCGCTCTGACTGTAAGTGAAGATGGTGGTGGCAGAAGACTGGCCAACACCCAAATCAGCCATAAGGCGTCTGAGCCACACACACTCAACAGTCGCTATGAAAGCTACCCTATACTCAGCCTCACAACTGGAAGTGGTTACAGTAGGCTGCTTCTTGCTCAACCAAGATATACATGAGCTACCAAGCATGAAGCAAAAACCACTGGTGGACACATGAGTGTCATAGCAACCAGCCCAATCTGAGTCAGAAAAAGCATGCAAATTTGGCGGTAGTGATCCCCCCTTGGGATAAAACAACCCAAGTAGCCGAGTACCACTCAAGTAGCGAAAGATGCGCTTAACCGCCTTCCAATGCATGACTCCTGGGCAATGCATAAACCTGCTCATCTGTGAGACAACAAACTGAATATCTGGACGAGTAATGCATAAGTAAATCAAGCATCCAACAGCCTGCTGATAGAGAACAGCATCAAATGCATCTCCAGCATCATGAAGACTCAATCATAAACCTGTCTCCATAGGAGTGGCAATAGGCTTACAGTCTTCAAGGCCAAAACGCTGCAATAATGTGTCAATATATTTCGTTTGACACAAAGCCATTCCACCATCAACTTGCATAAATTGAATGCCCAAATAGTGATGCAAATGCTCCAAATCAGACATCTCAAATGAGGCATGCAAATCAGCCTTAAAATCAGCAATATGCGTCTCAATAGGACCAGTGAGCAACATGTCATCAACATAGACAACAATGATCAGAAGCACATCATTAGCACGCTTAACATATAAGGTGCTTTCAGTTGGACTATTCTCAAAACCATGTGCAATCAGATAGGCATGTATCTTCTCATACCAAGCACGTGGTGCTTGCTTTAAACCATATAACACCTTTTTTAACCTGCACACCTGGTTTTCATGCCCTGCCCTTTCTGCACAAAGCCACGGGGCTGAAAAACATACACTTCTTCATGCAAGTCACCATTCAGAAATGCTGTTTTAATGTCCAACTGATGTACATTCCAACCATGATGGGCTGCAAGTGCACAAATGCTCCGAACAGTAGTCATACGACATGTAGGTGCAAAGGTCTCATCAAAATCAATGCCTCTTTTCTGCGCATAACCCTTTGCAACAAGCCTAGCCTTATACCTGTCAACTGTACCATCAGGTTTACACTTTAGCTTGTATACCCACTTAGTGCCAATGGCCTTCTTGCCAAGAGGCAAGTCACATAAAGACCATGTACCATTCTTCATTATAGCATCATATTCAGATTGCATAGCAGCCATCCAATTTTTTGAATTCTGTGCTTCATCAAAAGAAACAGGCTCATTCTCATCACAGAGGCTAGACGCAGCCATAACATAGCAATCTGATGCAAAGGAGGCACTATGAGAGCCTGAACGAGTACAATATGACAAAGGTGCATCTAATTTGCTGTCACGCAAAGTCTGCACCAGCTATTTTGGCATAGTTTTTGCCTGATCAATATCAGCTCTCTCATCAACAAGTGCATCATGTAAATCTGCATCAGAAATGGAATGATCTGCATCATGATATGAAGCCTGCAAAGGCTGAGAAGTTGCCTCATTAGGACCAGCACTAGACTGTTCAACTGTAAAAAGAGGCATCAAAGTATCATACATGTCTTTAGAGCTAACATATGTCTCCTTAGTACATGAAAGCAATGGCTGAATAACATCTTCCACAAAGACAACATCACGGCTAACCAAAATGCGTTTAGTCTGTGGATGATACAGACGATAGCCTTTACTTTCAGAACTGTACCCAACAAAAATACATTTTACTGCCTTATCATCCAATTTTCTGCGATGTTGTTCAGGCACTAGTGCATATGCCAAACAACCAAAAACCCACAAATGAGCAATAGATGGCTTGCGATCATGCCAAGCCTCATATGGAGTGATAGACTATAGCGCTTTAGTGGGACACCTGTTAAGTACATATGCTGCACACATGACAGCCTCAAGCCAGAAACTATGTGGTAAAGCCTGACTCTTGACCATACACCTCGCCATCTCCATGAGTGACCTGAAATGCATTTTCCTTTGCCCTTTTGACTAGCCAGAAAATCTTGATCTACAACACGCATAATGGACCTGTTCTGCCTGGACTGATCTTCCTGCAACAAAACAAAGACTAACTCCTCAAATGATAAGGCATTCGGATTGCCTTTCATCATCAACCGAAGAGTAGAAGCAAAACTCTGATATGAATCAGGAAGACCATTCAGAACGGTCTGCACAAGTGAGCTATCTGATATAACCTCATCAGCAGAAATCAACTGTTCCTTCAAATCTTTGATCTTTGTTAGGAAACTGTCGATAGAATCACCTTCATTCATGTGCTCACTCTCCAACTGTTTTCGAAGGTAAGCAACACGAGCCTCATTCCTAGCTTGGTACAATGTGGTTAGTGTATCCCAAGCATCCCTAGCTGTTCTGCAAGAGCGAATATGAAGAATAATGGCACGTTTCACAGACAAAGCTATCAATGCATGTGCCTGGGCATCTCTGCCATCCCAACGAATTTGCTGTGTAGTAGGTGCAACAGAAACAGTAGCACGAACAGGAATCTGCAGAATATCATCTTCGACACCATCTTCATCAGCTCCAACACCTGTATTTGCAGTACTTGTAGTTGGAGGTATAACACGACGTCTTTCAACATCCTGCACAATGTTCCACAGTCCTTTTGCAACCAATACATGTCGCATCATATAAGCCCATAATGGGTAGTTGGTACCATCCAACTTATCCTCAACAGCCAACATACGGAATACATCACTGCTTTCAACCATGGCCGGTGACTAAAATACCTTGATGCAGAAAATTGACTGTATCTCAAAAAGTTGAACAGAACTGCCCAGATGAGTTCTGCTAGACCTGTAGCAGACTTCGAGACGCTTAAACTGGCGAATAGAAACTGGTATATACCTTTGGCACAAAAAGATGAAATAGCCTACACAAGCGCTACGATAGTGCATTCGGAGGCCGAAACGAGCTCAGATCGTGATTTCGGCACCAAAATTCGTTGAGTATGCTCACCAAAATTCGTGCGATTTTGAGACTGCAAACGAAGGAGTGTCGACGGCACCCTAGATGGAGCGACGACCTGCTCTGATACCAATTGTTGGAGATAGATGTCTGCGGAAGCACGCGATCATCACAAGGAAGAAGAAGAAGCTTGGAGCACAAACACACAATAGTGAGAGTATTAATAGAGAATGTACAAAGATAAGTAGCCCATTAGGGCAATAGGCGTATATACAAGCCGAGGGAAAAAAGCCTCCTAAAGAGGGAAAAAAGTGCCCCGGCGGTCCTAGTGTGTTCACACACATCACTACCTAAATATATCAACAGATGTTCCATCAAAAGGTTTTCAAGTTCCGAAAGGAAATCACAAGATCATGAAACGATCATGTAAAGGGATCAAAACCTAGAAAATCTAGTTAGAGATAATGCATGAAACTTCAAAATTCTCGTAAAGAATTGAAGCAAGAAGGTACTCTATCAAGAGATGTTTAGACTTTAGGATAAGTATCACCCACACATTAATATGAATATAAAATAGGGTGGTATGGGACACCAGATTTTATACTCAGATTGATGTAGGAAAGATGGTATGGGACATCGACCGTGGGATGATAATTATCTTTTAGTCCTAGATTGGATCTTGTAGTTAGATTTGATCCTCAAGGAAACTAAAAGTTCAAAGAAGGAGTTTAAATTCAATGAGGATAAAATTAATATCTCAAGATATTTCAAGATAAAGTCAAGATCAAGGAAACAGAAAGATATGAAGTAAGTAACTTCCAAGATCTTCTTGGAACACTTCAAGCTAAAGTGTTGTTGATTCAGAAATATTTGATAAATTTTTCAAGCAGGACTTTGATTTTGAAAAGATCCTTTCAATTAAGGAATAGACTGACTAAGTGAAGTAACAAGTTAGTATTATATCTTGGTAAATTCAATCTTTTGACTTGTTGATGAAGGGATGAACCTTTTCCTCCATCCTGACAATGCACCTTCATCAAGATTTCATGGTGGGCATCTCAAGTTGTCTGCAGGTCTAGCTTTGTGTGCCATGGCAGATGTAAATCAGGATCACACTGCTGGACTCTATGAATGGTATCTATGGATGGCTTCCCCTCCTCAGGAAAGGCCCCCTTTTGCACATGATGTTGCCTTTTCGTTCCTATAACGCCATTACAAAGGTACACCCTTTAGGTTAAACCATGCTCCCTCTGTCTCGGCTCAGAGTGAAGAATGTCGGCGTTTTTTTTTTGCATAGGTAATGATGTCAGGGTCGAGCCATGGCTCCCCCGTTGTGCAAGTCAGCAAATGGTGTGAGTCCTGCTAGTTGCCCCTTTCACCATGTCCCCAATGCAATGTGGGGAACATCTCCACATCTCTGACTATCAAATTCATGCCACAACATTCTGTTGGAGGGGCGTATTGTGAGCTTAATGCTCCCCCTTTTTTGACTCTCACCAAAGTGGCTGTGCCCATCTTGCCTTGGCACAGGGTCAGGTTCTGAGGCTCTCTTCCTCACTCGCAGCTGCCCATTCCTGCTACAATGCCTAAGTGTGTCCAATATATTAAGCTATTTTGCATTGCAGGATTGAACTTTTGTTCTTCGATCCGGGGTCAAACTTTCCATCATGCTCCAACTTTTCATGGGAGGCAGAGAACTAGCTATATGACTCCCTTTCGATCATGTTGTCCCCGACTATCTCTATCATTGGTGTTGAACAAAATAAGTGATGTTCCCCTACCTCTCTGGATGCTGAACCGCACTTCATCTCGGAGTGTCTGTACTCACAGTTCTGCACGACGCTATTCTATCCCATCATGGATCACCTGCATGGAGGAAATACCTCTAACATCTTTCCAAAGAAAGAACAAACTTGAGAAGCTCTCAATGGCTCAATGCTCTTGTTGGTAGTGCAGATTTCTTGTTAGATTTCGATAAGGCTTGAGTTTATGCGGGGGTGTCTTTGCACGCACCGAGCGTAGAAGTATCCTATTAGTGGGATCAAGAACTCCAAACAATGAGAGGATGCATATGGTCAAGCAAAGAGAAGAGTTTGGGAATGCATGATGGGAACTATACTGCCACTAATGAGGTATGAGCTGGTATTCCTATAGCAGCTTACATCTAGAGAGAAGGCTGTTGCTAAGAACCATGGTTGTGTGAATCAAATCAGGAAGATAACCACACTAGTCTTTAAGGTTTCTAAGACATTCTGTGCTACTAACAAAGGCTCAGGGTTGGAGCTCTTTCGGTGCTCTGTTGCCAAAAGGGTAAGATTAGTGCTCCCCATTGAACCCTTGCTGAAGTTTTGTGCTCCAATTTCCTATGTCCAGTTGGGTGCAGAAATGTGGTTGTTGCCTTGGGACGATTAAGGTATGTACATTGTCATGTTGTGGCTCCAGTCGGCTGCCTAGACAAGCCACCTTCTATAACCAGGGATTAAGAAATTGGAAAGTGATATCATGTATCAGGTGTTGGAAGATGTTGAGACGACATGCTTTCTATATCTATGTCAGGTCTTTACTCACATGTTATTGTGGCTGGTCCTCTATGCATGATGTGGGCATTGCTAGCTATACTAGAATCTCAGATTCAGTGAGCCTAACTGTTCATGATGTTGTTATTGTTGGATTGGTTCTTTTTCTATCATTATCTATCCAAGCATACTTTCAAGATCATGGTGTGAACCCTGAACTTGTTGCAACCACATCAAGCACTCTTCAACCATATATTGTTGCATCTCCTGGATGCTTTCATTTCCTAGTAGCAAACAAGAAAGAGGTGTCTGGAGCACCTGAGACGAGTCCATACTCACCCACAATGTATACTTTTATGCTACCCTGATTAATGCAGAGAAGAACCTACATAAGGGGGTGATCCTCTTGAGAAGATTATGGAGACTTTGGAGCAGGCCACGAGTTGGATATGTTTGGGAATACCTGAGTCCCTTCAACTCTTTGTACCTGTGCTAACCTAAAATTGGTTCCATCATGTGCTTATCATGAAGATCAAGAGAGATATGCTGGTGTTATATGTACTTGTAGCATCTGTACGAGGAAGCATTCATGGACTGGCAAGCATAATCAACAGAATTTTTTCAATGCAATCAAACTCAAGGATTGATCTGAGTGTCATGGGAATGCTTGGACCTACACATCGAAACGATGGTTTACATACTGTTGTAAGGATCAGTCAAGGTGTAACACCCATGTGTTCCTATTAGTCAGGGAATTTGGATGATTAGTTTGGGCAGAACTTCAAGGGGATGTTGATGCATATATGGTCTTGCTGGAAATTCTCAAAAGACTCAGAAAGAGCTTCACAACTAACCTTGATGTTCAATGGCTTGTTGTGGCCTCATCAACAAGATCCTTAATCACTCAATTGTTGTAGATTGGCCATTTCCTTGGAATGAGACAACACAAGTATTGGCTGGAGGAGATGTCTGGAATAGGAAAAAAACTACACCATGCTCATTGACTGACGTATGGATACCAGGGCTGTGTCTCAACTATCACTAGCAGATATGTATGACGAAAAAGTAGTGGAGGGTATCAGTCTAAAACCTGTTCATTTGCCCCCCAGTTCCAATAGCGGATAAGGAGGCTAAATCTTCAATGAAGCTAAATACTTTTTGGAAGAGGAAAGGATGTTGGAACCAAATTTTGAATGAGCTTGGGCATAGGGCTGGTGCAACCACTGCTCTTGGTCATCTTCACGATCTTGTTAAGGGATCCAAATGGCAACAAAATAATGTGAGTAAAATTGCTCGTATGTGTTATATCTGAACATTGCAGGTAAGGACAGTTATGGAAGGTAAATAGGTTTCTCTAGGACTGAGGACAACTCATTTGTGGGGGATGGTGTCCACACCTCCACTTGGCAACAACCTTGGGTGAAATCTTCATGACAAATTAGATGGATTTGGCAACTACTCCTACCTCTTTGAGGTAGTGCTTTTAGCACATGGGGCAACCATGGTGCTTTGTTGGAGCATGTTGAGGAGCCGCTATGGAGTTCTTCTTGAAGAAGAAGAGTGTGCCCACACTCTTGCTTATGGAGAGGATATTAGCAGCTTGATGGTGTGGATCGGCTATCCACATGATGTATTTGAAGATTGTCTTCTACATGAAGATTTCGGGTTACTTCAAAGACATTGGATGGTGGTTAAGATAAGATTTACATATTATGTTAAGAATTTAGGTACATATTCTCTTTATGCACATAGGTACTACTTGGAGTTTATGGAGGCAGTGGCATCCATATTAGGAGGAGTCCTATTCGTCATAGGTACAAGATAATCAGTACATATATGCTTTATGCATATTTGAATGAGGTGTTAGAGAAGATATGTTCATATGAGTTTGAGTATTTATGGCAGCAAACTTGTTAGCATTCTTTGCTACTTTTGTAAGTATGTGATCTTTTCACACACGTATCTAATCTAGGGTCTTCCATAGCCTAAGCTTAGATGAGGGTTTGTTGATTATCAGTTTTAGATTGATCCTTCCTCTTTCGGTCACTCATATTCACTCTTCTACAACCTATTAGGTCACACATCTCATGTATATTCAGATTTCTATCGATACATCTGAATATGTTTATTACATTTGTACATTCACTCATCCATCTATTTCTATTCACATAGAGTGGTTGAGAGTTTTGCTCCCACATTGTACATTGAACATTGGTATATATGATAGTGTGAGTAAGTAGTGGCTTACGTAACACTTTACACATGGTGTCTAATCTTTCTCTATCTTTGTCTCATCATTTGTATGATTAAGTGTGGTATGTTCATGTTTTGTCAATTGGAAGATTGCTGGAATCTGTGTTGTAGATATTGGACCTATGGAACCTTGGACCTGTGATATTAGTAATGGGCCTACCACATTTCCAACATCCTGAGGCCCCTATGCGAGTCGTGGGCACTCAATCATTGTAACTCAGTCGGAGCTACTGGCAGCAGGATGCCATGTCCAAATTTTACTCTTTCACTGGGTTTGACAATATACTCCTATGGTTAAATGGGACAATTTTTGCTCTCATTTTTAATGTGGTCTTTATGGTTGATACACATCATTTACAAGACAAAGCATGAAGGAAGGTGGCTCCTGGGCTTCAGAGCCTAGTTTTGATCTTCAGTCAGTATCTTGCAGATTGTTGTCTCTCAGATTCTCAGAGTGGGTCCTCCACTCGTGTCTGCTCGTATGGTCGGGGATGACAGTCAGGATCCGATTGGGAATTTCTTTTGTGACTGTCCCTTCTGGGGAACTATTTCTCAAGACCTATCTACACACAACAAGATACTAAAAGTGCTCTCTACATGTTGGTGATGGTGCACACTCACCAATCAGGAAGCTTGATGGATGTCAAAGCTGGTGGTGCCATGTTGATCTAATTCTTACTCAGGGTGTGTTGTTAGATATTGGACTTGAGTTACAAAGAACAAGCATGGTTATCATGAAATAGAAAAAAGGGATGATCTGGGAGCTTGTTGTTTGGGATGTGTGACTGCCCTATTTTAGGGATTGTGTCCACTTTCCCAGCCATCCTAAGGGAAGCTTGGTACATTTTTGATGCTAGGACTGCTATCCTAAGTGTTGTGTATGTTGTGCTTATTTTTTCCAAGTTAGTGTGGATGCTATGAAGCTTATTTGGACTTTTGGTTGTTGTGGCATGACTGTCCAGTTGGGATCATCTCCACGACTCTTATAATCATTTTAAACCTATGATCTACATTGAAGGTTGCTTATGTTCCTTTGGGACCTAGATGCATGAATTCATTGCAGGTTTCCAAGATGCCACAACTTCTTATGGCAGTTGGTTCTTTTCCTTCCCCGTCTTGTTAGCAATTGTTATGTACTATGCACTTGGAGTTTTTGAAATCGCAGATTTCAGGTCTTCTAAAGATGGGCTCAGTAGGATTGCTGCATATTTGACAACAAAGGCTGCTCTTTTGGATTGTTGGGCTAACTACCCCTTAGGAGGATTGTGTCTCTCAGCATTGAAGGACTCTCTAGTACTCTGAAGACTTGAAGATTTAAAGACTCAAAATAGCTCAGCTATGTATGATCCCCTTCTCTTAACTTTGTCGAGGATGACAAAGTCTAGGGGGAGGAGGGTGTTGAGTATTGGGTATGCACACATCTTCATTTGTGCATAGGAACCCTCTTTTTGTATATACTTAGAGTTTCACATGAGAACTCCCTCTTAGACACTTTTTAATATTTCTCCTAAAGTAAGGCCTTTGGAAGCATGTAATTACCCATCCTTTTGGTAGAAGCCAAGAAAAATCCCCACACACGTATTCCTTTGGAGATTTGGTTGTTGGAGAATATTTGAAAAGATCTTTTTGAGATATGTTAGTTAGGCACATGTTCTCTTTTTTACTTTTCAAAAGGAGCACATGGAGGAATGTGCTTAGCCTATATATACAGGCTCATTTTGTAAGGAGAGAGCTTTTGGTCGACGTGCTCTTATGTAATATCCTTTGAATGGAAGAACTCTCTTTTCTCTTAAGGCTTTGTGCATATATGTATTTAGTCTTAGAGTGTGAGAGAGTGAGGTGTGTATGCATGCTAGTATTTCCTATGTGTGTAAGTAGAGTGTTGCAACTTTCTTGTCTTTTACATATGTGACTAGGATCCTTGACTCCCTTCTCTCCATGTTTTCAAGCATCTGGCATAGCTCCGGGCTGATGGCCAATGGGTTGAACATGTTGGAGGTTGGGGTGGATGAAAGGAGAGTCCTTCTTGAGCCTTCCTTCTTGCTTCCATGCAAGGTGGTGAGGGTTTAGGCTTCCCAAGGGCATACTACAACACTCACCAATGCCCCCGCAACTTTCCAAACACTGATGTGTCATGTATCCAAGGAATTTTTAAGAAAAAGCATGGAAGTATATGTAGATGATTTTATCACGTACTCCAATCAAAGAAGTGAACACATTCATGAACTGCGGAGGATATTCAAAAAATGCCGATAGTATCGAGTATGCTTAGAAAAATGTGTCTTTATGGTAAGGCAAGGAAAGATTTTGGGACACATTATATCAAGGAATGGAATTTCCATGGATGAGGATAAGATTAAGGTGATCTTAGACTTACCTAGATCGAAAAATGTGAAGGAAGTACAAGCCTTCATGGGTCATTGTGGATATTATCGTCGATTTATCCACATGTATGTTATAATCATGAAACCTTTATATGGGTTGCTGACTCAATTCACTTGCACAGAGATGTGAAAAGGCATTTAATGAATTGAAGCAATGACTAAGTTCAACACCTATTTTGAAGGTTGCAACAAACCATTTCATATCCATGTGGATGCATCAAATTATGCAATAGGATGCATATTAGCTCAACTTGCAGATGAACAAAAATTAGACCATCCTATTACATATGCTAGTAGACAATTAAATCACGCGGAGAGAAATTATACCACCACGAAAAGAGAAGGCCTAGGAATGGTACAAGTAGTTAAGAAATTTTGACACACTACAAGAAATACGGGCGTATAGCGACGATTAAGTCGATAGAATTTTGTCGCTATAAAATTGCAACTTGCGTCGTAATTAGCATCGCGTGCCGACCGTCGATTAAACGATGCAAAAAACGACGGTATTTGCGACTTGTGACGCGATGGGATTGCGACGTTCCCATAAAACGTCACAATTTAAAAGCGTCACATAAGCGACTTTTTTTGCATCGCGTAGGCGACGTTACTTGCCGTCGCATAAGCGACGGTAAAATTGTCCCCTATTCGACGACGAATAGCATCGTTTACATGACGATCTGCTGACGAACAAAAATTAAAACGTTGGAGGCTCTGCGATTGGCATTTTCACGCATCCGATCGAAGAGCTCTCCAACGTTCGCAATTGCGCTGTGCTTACGAGCTGAAGCAAGTATATGCATAATTGTTGTTTTGCCTAAGCTCTCTCTTATTGTCTCCCTCTATCTTTGTTTCTCTCTTTCTACATCTTTCTCTCTTTGAATTCTCTCTCTCTCTCTCTAGATCTTTCTCTCTCTAGATCTCTCTCTCTCTAGATCTCTCTCTCTCTCTCTCTCTCTTTTCTTTCTCTCTTTATTGCAGGTTATTCAAGAAGCTAACCAAGCAAAAAGTATGGCTAACACTTGTAAGTACAATTTCTATTCTTTGTAGATCATTTGAATTGTGTTATTTTCATTACATAGCATACTCACACTTATTGATATGCACTCATACACTTATACATGATGAAGATGCACTTTCACACATATACATATATACACATGCACATACACACACATATATACACATAGATACATGCGCACATACACTTAGACATACACACATATACACATGCATATGCACAAACATTCCTACAACCACATAAAAAGACGCCCATGCATATATATATATATATATATATATATATATATACACACACACACACACACACACACACACACACACATACACACATTAACATATATGCAAATACATGTATATGCACATCCACATACACATGCATATACATATACACATATACATATACATATACATATACATATATACATGCATATACATGTACACACACATACATATACATGCATATACATATACACACACATAAACAAGAACATGCACATACTCATACACACATATACATTTATACATGCACATGCACATACATACATATACACACACATACACATGCACATACATACATATACACACACATACATATACTCTTAGGTACACACATATGAATGAATTATATAATTAAAGTATTAAAACACATATACACATGCACACACACACATGCATATACCTACATATACACATATACATGCACATACACACACATATACATAGAGTGATACATATACATGCATATACATATACACACACATACACAAGAACATGCACATATTGATACATACATATATACTTATACATGCACATGCACATACATACATATACACACACATACACATGCACATACATACATATACACACACATACATATACACTTAGGTACACACATATGAATGAATTATATAATTAAAGTATTAAAACACATATACACATGCACACACATGCACATACCTACATATACACATATACATGCACATACACACATATACGCATAGAGTTATACATATACATGCATATACATATACACATACGTACATACACATGCATATGCACATACTCATACACACATATACACTTATACATGCACATGCACATACATACATATACATACACATGCACATGCACATACATACATATACACACACATACATAATTAAAGTATTAAAAAACATGCCTAATATAAACAATAATAACAATCAATAGAACAAAACTCTTCATTACTTAATACCATACACACAATTCAAAACATAACTAACTGAAATAAATAAATAAAAAAATATATATATCAATGTAAATACATATAATCCAATGTCATAATCAACTAAAATCCTAATCATCATCATCATGATCATCATCATCATGATCATGATCATCATCAGCAATATCATGATCATTCTGATCATCCTCATCCTCATCGTCATGATCACCCTGTGACGATCGACATCGTCCCTCCTGTGTCTGTCTCTCCACCTCATCCATATTTGTCCCTCCATAATACTCCTGTATTACATATAACAAACATAATTAAAATAAAATAATTACATATAGATAAAATAATTAAAACATTCATAAAAACAAAATAATTATATAAAATTTAAAAATATTCACAAAGGCATCAGGATGATCTTGCATATACTCGCTCAAACGCCGATATCCAAATGTGTAGCATACTCGATCTCCTGTTTCGTAGGATATCGGCCATAATCCTTCCGCTGCAATGAAACAAATAAAAAACATTAGTTGCTTGCATTTTAACTAAAATAAAAAATATACTCACAATAACACATATACTTACAAACGTAGCTACAAAACCATTATGGCCCATTTGGCCTAGGTGCGAGGTGTGGCCCGACTCCACTCTCTTCTTTGCAGTAGCCTGTTTATTCAAGAAAAAAATACATAAATTAAATGTAAAAAATTACTAAAATATATAAAGATTATAAATATAAACTATTAATTTGTGTACCTTCTGCTGAGGAAATGACTCCTGAAGACGTAGCTGTCTACGAAAAAACTGCCACGACTTAGGTGGTATGCTAGCTCGCCTCTTTTTTTTTTGATCATGCAATATCTCCTGTTAATTTAATCTCAAACATAAAAAAAAGTCAGAATACATACACATATATACACATACATACACATACACATACACATACCCACATACACATATACATGCAAACACATACGCATGCATCTATGTATACATATACACATATACATACATATAACATAAACATACATATACATATCCACATATATACGTACACACATGCATGCATATACACTCATTCATACAAAATACATGCATTTATCCCACAATAATATGTAGTTGTGTATATGTGAATATGTATGTATGTGTAAATGTGTATATGTGAATATGTGTGTATGTGTAAATATGTATATGTGAATTTTTTGTTTATGTAGATAATCAAATTATTAATATCAAATATCATTATTTGTAGATTCTGATCAATCAGATGGAACTCCACCACCGTCTCCTCTTCGTGCAACGACTTTATACTGTAAGTATATGAAATATTTAATTTTAAATATATTTGATGGATACATAACTTGTATTTTTTTTTTTATGTTTCTTATTATGTGCAGATTCTGATCAATCAGAGGGTACTCCACCACCTCCTACCCATGCAACGACTTCACATGTGTCCTCCGATAGGAATTATGATGAATTTTACTATGAAGAGCATATTATATGTTGGTGTAACTCTTGTTATGGCACGTATCGAAGACCACGATTGGAATGTATTGAACATGAGGCAGAGTATGGTACTTTTGAGCGTGCACCATCACCTAGTCAACGTGATAATGCTTGGGTATGTATTTTCTATATATATTAATGTCATTATTTTATTTAAAAACCACATATAAAATCAAATTATTGTTGATATACAGGAATACTTGCTCGATGATGATGATTTTTCTCATAATGTTAATATACCTCGTACACGTCATGGACTTGCTGTTCATCAATTACAAGAAGAGGTTTCTAGAAATCCTCTACCTCCTAGTTTAGAGAATGAAACGGCTGGAGATTATCCATTGCTAGCTCGTGATCGTTCTTTAGTACAAACATATGATAGAAGAAGATATGGAGGATGGAATAGAGGACCACTTCCTTTAGATGGAGAGGTTTTCAACTTTTGGGGTAATGGCTATATGATTGCTCCATCCACTATTACTAATGCTGGTCGTGGTCTCTTTATTGTAGAGGATTTGTATGTGCCCCCGAACTCTGAAGTCACTCTTATGTCATTTTGTGGTCCTATATATGGATGGGGAGATTGGCATCGACTTTCACGTTATGTTCAAAGCATGAGTACTTATGGAATATGCTTGAACGCAGCATCCCTTACTAGTAGAAGGATTTTACATGCAGAAAATGAAAGATTATATATTGATGGAAGACCTTACACACATGGAAATATAGCAGGTTTAATAAATAGTAGTCGAGGGTTACATAATAGTTCAAGGACTAATTGCACATTTGAGGAGCGTGAAAATAGTCATGAATCACCATACATGAGTAGAGATGTATCAAGATACATAGTTGTCAATGCTATTACTACATTACATGCTAGTGATGAACTATTAGTGAATTATGGATGGTGTAGACCTCCAAGAGCACCTTTTAGCTAGAGAGAATAAAATTTTTCTATCCATATTTAATAAGTTATATACTTAATTTTATATTTGAAGTTTACTTTTTATTCATTTATGGAATACTAATGAGTTTTATTTATATGTGTAGATTCCAACGTATGATGTTGATGATATTCGTCCACAACATTCACAATTACCAGTAAGACCACGATTATCAGAAGCTTCCATGAGGAGGCTACGCAAAACTAATCTTGTGCAATATGCAAAGTTGAAAGATCTATATTCAAAAGACGATAAAGTACAAGATTTGTGTGACAATGATGAAGATGATGGCATGGCAGATTTTATTGAGGATTGGTATCAAAATGATAGTGAGAGCATTGATATTTCTAAAAATGAGAAATATCTTCAAGAGGAATGTCTAAAGCATGTATATGAAGGAAGTCGTTTGACACGACTAAGTGCGAGCTTACTTATTCTCAACCTTCAAAATCGTTTTGGATGGAGTAATGTATCTGTTTCAACACTATTAAGGTATAACTTTCATTTTTCTATCTATCTATCTATATATATATATATATATATATATATATATATATATATATATATATATATATATATATATATATATATATATATATATATATATATATATATATATATGCAGGTTTTTATTCTTACTTTAGATAAGACAAGAAGAAGAACTTGAATTGAATGGATACGATTGTTTGGATGGCAGGATACAATTGTTTGGATGGCAGGATATGATTGTTTGGATGGCAGGATACGATTGTTTGTTTTGGAGGATATGAATGATTTGTTGATTCACACATATGTTCAGTTTGAAAGTGTGAATCGACAAATCATTCAATGAAGGTACATACTTCATGCGTCCAAAACAAACAATCGTATCCTGCCATCCAAAACAATCAAATTTTGTGTAAATATTTTGAAAGATGCATTAATAGTTTTAAAAGATGCGCGGACAAAAAGTGTCCATTCAATTCAAGTTCTTGTTCTTACCTTATCTAAAGTAAGAATAAAAACCTACATGTATATATGTATATTTATTTATTTACCTTTTCTAATATATCTTTTTTCGATAAACTTACAGGTTATTATCTGAAAAGTTTTTACCAAGTCAGAATATTCTTCCTACCTCACATGATGAAATGAAGAAGATAATCAACAATCTTGGTATAGATTATCAATGTATACATGCATGTCCTAACGATTGCATTTTATATAGAGGTGAATACGCAGACTCTTTGACATGTCCCAAATGTCAATCTCCTTGATATAAGGGTGAAGAAGGTAAAATCCCAAAAAAGGTATTGAGACATTTTCCATTGGCTCCACGGATTAGACATATGTTTCAAAGCCCCGAATTATCAAAGCTTTTGACTTGGGGACATGATCACAAAAGTACTGATGGAATATTCAGAATTCCTCATGATAGTGTTGCTTTTCAGCATATTGATTCTACATGGTTTGAATTTGCACAAAATCCACAGAATCTAAAGTTAGGAGTTGCATTAGATGGGGTTAATCCATTCTCCATGAAATCCAGTAAATGGTCAACATGGCCAGTGGTAGTCATAAACTACAATCTTCCGCCATATCTTAGCATTAAAAAGGAACATTTAATGCTTTCACTTTTAATCCCAGGCAAAAGACAAGTTAAAGATATGAATGTATATCTTGCTCCTCTCATTGACGATCTTCAAGAGTTATGGAGAGGTATTAATGTCATTGATGTATCGAAAAGCATCAATGAAAGACATATTACGGTTCGTGGTATTGTGGCTTGGACTATTCACGATTTTCCTGGATATGGCGTTTGTTCAGGTATTGATGTAATTTTTTTATTCAATATGCATGTAAATAAATATGATTTAATCTAATTATATTTTTATCATTTTTCATGATGCAGGAATATCTACTAAGGGTTATAAAGCTTGTCCATATTGTGGTGATTGGTTGAGATCAATCTATAGTAAGAATCTCAACAAAAATATTTATCTTCGACATCGACAATTCTTGCCTGGTGATCATCCATTAAGATCTAAAAGAGAAGCGATACATTTTAATGGAAAGCTTGAAACAGGCCAATATCCAAAACCTATGACGCCTATGGATTGGTATAAAAAATGGACAGATGGACCTCTGATAGATCCAGAAGCAGAAATCTTCAGTGATGATTCAGATAATGAGTATGTGAACAGAGGTAAAGGAAAATTGGCACTCTCTGAGAACATATCAATATGGTATTCTTTGGAGTATTGGAAAAAGTTAAAAGTATGTCATCTTCTTGATCCTATGCATATATTAAAAAATATTGGTTATTCACTATGGCAACATCTTCTTGGACTAAAAGATACCACAGCATCAAGGAATGATTTGAAAGATCAAAAATCCAAACCAAAGTTATGGCCAGTTTTTGATAGACATTGACAAGAAACAACTTATGCATCTGCTCCTTGGGTACTTACAATAAAAGAGATACAGACTATCAACAATAGAATTCAATTGATTAAGACTCCTATAGGATATGGAGCATCGTTTCAAAACATGTTTACTATGGATGATAAGAGCTTATCTGGGTTAAAGACCCATGACTGGCATAACTTTTTGAAACATATTTTACCTTTGGTTATCGATGGATGTACAACGAAAGGAGTACGAGATGTGATCTATCGTCTTGGATCACTTATAAGGTAATTATGATACTTTTCTATTTAATATGTATGAATATTGGATATCTTTTATTTTCTAATTAACTTCTTTATAATTGTTTTTATGATATGTATAGGTGGATTACATCCAAAGAGATCGATAAAAATTCGATCCCACAAAAAAAATGTGAATGCAAAGAGCTACTATGTTTGATGGATAAAGAACTTCCTACTTCATTTTTTGATATTCAGGTTCATTTATTAGTCCATCTTGTAGATGAGATAGAGATTGCAGGTGTTGTCAACACTCGATGGATGTTTTGGGTCCAGCGATTTATGGGAATACTAAAAGGTTATGTGCGACAAAGAGCAAAACCAGAAGGATCCATGGCAAAGGGTTGGATGCTTGAAGAGTGCATGTATTACGTTAGTGAGTACCTTGAAAGAGTTCATGAAGAAGCTCCACATGCATGGACCAACGAGTCTTCTTCAAAAATAACAGATGAGGTATTATCAGGTAAGGGGGTTCCATTCTTATTTACATTTCAAGAAAAAAATGATGTTTCTACTTTTGTAGCATATAATAGCAAATGCATGCAAGCATTCCTTAGCGAGTACGAGGAACTTCGAAGTCTCCGAAGTAAAAGGCGAAAAAACAAAAGATCTAGATGTAATCTCGATAATAATGAGATTACAAATATACCTTCTTTCACGGATTGGCTATATAGTCGTTTGCAACGCGCCAACGCAAATAATGAAGAAATCTTAGATGATCAAAGAGAGTTAATGATAGGTTGTGAACGAAAGGTAATTTTATTAAAATAATATTTTATTTTTTTCATATATGTATGTTAGTTTCTATTTACTAATTGAATTTATTTTGCAGGCTCGAATGTTTACTAATATGTGGGCTTTTGGACAGCATATTAGAATCAAAGCCATTGATTCTTTACGTAAAACAGAGGATTCTAGTATTGTTGCTTCTTTCAAGAAACTATCACGTGCTAGCTCAAAAGACACGAACCTTATAGATAGCGAACTTGGTTACGTAGGAACTATTGTTGGTATCTACGAAATTTCATTTCGTACATTCAAACAGGTAGAAAAAAGTTTATATATTTTTTTTAGAGTTAGTTATTTTTTTAAGCACCTAATAATGGGTTTTTGTTGTTATATATTTTGATAGGTCATTTTCAAGGTTGACTGGTTTCGAGCGGAGCATAAAGGTAGTAATTCTACATTAAGAAAGGAATTATTTGGGTTTTGGGCAATTGATTCTTCCAAGGTAATGCGATCTACTAAAGAACCATATATTCTTCCTAGGCATATTGAACAAGCATTTTTTTATAAAAACCCAGATGCTCATCCTTGGTGGCAAGTCATTCATGTGCAACCTAGAGGTAGGTCATTGTTTGAACAGTTTATTGTTAGAGAGATCGAAGAAAGTCCTCTTGATGATTCAGCATCAGATACTGATACATCAACATCTGAAATAGAAATTAGAATCATTATACGTGATAATGATACTAATCTTTTTTATGAAGAGGATAATTCTCTACATGCTTTCTACTGATGAGGAAGAGGAATTACCAGAAATATATATTAATCCATCAATAGATGATGTGATTCATGAGAACATAGATTTAACAATAGAAGAAATAAATGAAATCAATAAGGATAGTGAAGATGAGACTATATTGATGTCTTACCAAAATGATGGCAATAATGAAAACATATGAGCAGATTAGATAGTAAATTGTACTCTAGTTATCGATCAATAACTTGTAGCTTCTGAATGGATATCAGATAATAGTTTTTTTTTATTAACTTGAATAACGATGAATCCTATTAGAGAGATGAAATCATGTTCTTCTAAGTTAGAACATGAAGCTCGAGGGTGTGCCTAATTATTTTATATATAGCTTTATCTTCGAGGAGCAAATTTTTATCATGTATGTATGCATATGTGTGTGTATTCATGTGTATTATATGTATACATATGTTAGTATGCATATATATGTATTTCATGTATATGTATGTGTTTGCATGTGTGTGATATATGTATACATGTGTTAAATATGCATATGTGTATATATGCATATGCATTTATGTAAAATATTCATGTATTCATGTAATATATGCAAGTGTTATAATTGTGTACATGTATATATGTATATGTGTCTATGTGTAAATATGTACATGTAAATATGTATGCATGTATATATATGTTTATGTGTGCATGTAGGCATGTATATGTGATGTGTACATGTATATATGTCTATGTGTAAATGTGTACATGTAAATATGTTAGTATGTATATATATATTTATGTGTGCATTTAGGCATGTATGTGTGATGCATAATATATCTACTCCATTTTATATTTATGTATCCTATCTACATGATGTGTATATATCTTTACATATATTATGATCCTCGTTGATTCGAGTAGCTATATATAGAGGCATAAGGTTGGGAGGAGAGACATCTCTCTAGTAGGACGTCGGAGGTGTACATATACTTCAAACATATGGATAAAAAGTTGAATTAGAGTTTTTAAATTAGGGATTTCAAAACCCTAATATCGAAATTAGTGTTTTCAATTTAGGATTTTTGAAATAGGATTTATTTATTTATTTATTTATTTATTTATGCGTATGCATGTGTTGTGTATGTATGTGTATCTATATGTGCATATGCATGTGTTTTGTGTGTATATATGCATGTGTGTGTATGTGTGTATTTATACCTCTAGTCTCTCTCTCTCTCTCATATACATACATACATGCCTAAACACACATACTCATATCCACATATATATACATAAAAGCAATGCATACCGTGCATTGTCGCGACGATGAGCCATAAGTGGCCGCATCTCTTTTAAACACCACTTAAGGGACCATCCTGTCCCTAACTCTGTCTCAAGTGAACTAAGCACATATTTCTTATCCCTCTCATCATGCTCACTACAAAAATAAAAAACATAATGTAAATAAAACATAAGATATATATTTCAATTTATATGTAAAACTTTTACTTACTTCCACGATAAGTGGATAAAGCGCAGGTAAGAGTCGCATAGTGCCCGCATTCTTCTCTTGAACTCCAATCCATTCCCTATATACACAATGTTCCCCTCTGGCTCTATGTCGCACTCTAATCCTAAGGTGCCTATGCATGTCCTCATAGGCAACTCTGCTCTGCTATCACGTGCTGGAGGTGGTATAGGTGTCCTGAAAATAGATAGATAGAAATAAATAAAAATATGTGTTATAATATCATTAAAAAAGTTTATGAAAACAAAACATACCTATGAGCAGCTAGCGCTCTTCCTGCATGTGGAGCCGCAGAAGAGCCCTCGTCTGATTGCTGGGTAAGCATCTTGATCGTATAATCCAGCTCCTCATCAGACATCTCTGAGTAATCACACATTATGGCCCCTAGAGTATCAGACGGAACTCTTGCTCTCATAAGACTTTTTATGAGAGTGAGTTTCGCCTTTCTCTCTCTACTGGGATCCATAATACCTAACATATAAAACAAAATGGTTAGAAATCAATATATATACGTGTACATATGTAAGTGTGTATGCATTAAGTATGTGTATGTATGCATGTGTGTGTGTATGTATGTGCGTGTATATGTGTGTATGTGTGTATGCATGTGTATGTGTGTGTATGCATCATTATGTGTATATGTATCTATGTGTGTATGTGTGTGTATATGTGTGTGTGTATGTATGTGTATATGTGTGTGTGTATGCATGTATGTATGTATGTATGTATGCATATGCATATGCATATGCATTATGTATGTATATATATGCATGTATGTGTATGTGTGAGTATGTCTCTCTATGTGTGTGTATGCATATATGTGTGTATGTATGCATATATGTGTGTATGTGTGTGTGTATATGTGTTTGTATGTGTGTATGCATGTGTATGTGTGTGTATGCATCATTATGCGTGTAAGTGTCTATGTGTGTTTGTGTGTGTATATGTGTGTGTGTGTGTCTATGTGTATGTGTGTGTGTCTATGAGTGTGTATGTGTTTATGTGTATGTATGTATCTATGTGTGTGTATGTGTCTATGTGTGTATGTGTATGCATGTATGTATGCATATGTGTGTGTATGCATGTGTATGTGTGTGTATGCATCATTATGTGTGTATGTGTCTATGTGTGTATGTGTGTGTATATGTGTGTGTGTATCTATGTGTATGTGTGTGTGTCTATGAGTGTTGATGTGTTTATGTGTATGTATGTATCTATGTGTATGTATGTGTCTATGTGTGTATGTGTATGCATGTATGTATGCATATGTGTGTGTATGCATATGTATGTGTGTGTATGCATATGTATGTGTGTGTATGCATCATTATGTGTGTCTATGTATGCATGTGTATGTGTGTATGCATCATTATGTGTGTATGTGTGTGTGTGTGTCTATGAGTGTGTATGTGTTTATGTGTATGTATGTATCTATGTGTGTGTATGTGTCTATGTGTGTATGTGTATGCATGTATGTATGCATATGTGTGTGTATGCATATGTATGTGTGTGTATGCATCATTATGTGTGTCTATGTATGCATGTGTATGTGTGTATGCATCATTACGTGTGTATGTGTCTATGTGTGTATGTGTGTGTGTCTATGTGTATGTGTGTGTGTCTATGAGTGTGTATGTGTTTATGTGTATGTATCTATGTGTGTGTATGTGTATGCATGTATGTATGCATATGTGTATGTATGCATATGTATGTGTGTGTATGCATCATTATGTGTGTATGTGTCTATGTGTGTATGTGTGTGTGTGTCTATGAATGTGTATGTGTTTATGTGTATGTATGTATCTATGTATCTATGTGTGTGTATGTGTCTATGTGTGTATGTGTATGCATGTATGTATGCATATGTGTGTGTATGCATATGTATGTGTGTGTATGCATCATTATGTGTGTCTATGTATGCATGTGTATGTGTGTATGCATCATTACGTGTGTATGTGTCTATGTGTGTGTGTATATGTGTGTGTGTCTATGTGTATGTGTGTGTGTCTATGAGTGTGTATGTGTATGTATCTATGTGTGTGTATGTGTATGCATGTATGTATGCATATGTGTGTGCATGCATATGTATGTGTGTGTATGCATCATTATGTGTGTATGTGTCTATGTGTGTGTGTGTGTGTCTATGAGTGTGTATGTGTTTATGTGTATGTATGTATCTATGTGTGTGTATGTGTCTATGTGTATATGTGTATGCATGTATGTATGCATATGTGTGTGTATGCATATGTATGTGTGTGTATGCATCATTATGTGTGTCTATGTATGCATGTGTATGTGTGTATGCATCATTACGTGTGTATGTGTCTATGTGTGTATGTGTGTGTGTATATGTGTGTGTGTCTATGTGTATGTGTGTGTGTCTATGAGTGTGTATGTGTTTATGTGTATGTATCTATGTGTGTGTATGTGTATGCATGTATGTATGCATATGTGTGTGTATGCATATGTATGTGTGTGTATGCATCATTATGTGTGTATGTGTCTATGTGTGTATGTGTGTGTGTATGCATTATGTACGTGTATGTAAGCATGTGCATTATGTATGCATATAAGTATGTATGTATGCATATGCATATGCATTATGTATGCATATGTGTGTATGCATTATGTATGTGTATGTAAGCATGTGCATTATGTATGCATGTAAGTATGTATGTATGCATATGCATATGCAATATGTATGCATGTATGTGTATGTGTGTGTATGTCTCTCTATGTGTGTGTATGCATATATGTGTGTGAATGTGTGTGTACATGTGTCTGTATGTGTGTATGCATGTGTATGTGTGTGTATGCATCATTATGTGTGTATGTGTGTGTATATGTGTGTGTGTCTATGTGTATGTGTGTGTATCTATGAGTATGTATGTGTTTGTGTGTGTGTATGTGTCTATGTGTGTATGTGTCTGTGTGTGTGTATGTATCTATGCATGTGCATTATGTATGCATGTAAGTATGTATGTACATTGGTTGCATATGCATATGCATTATGTATGCATATGTATGCATGTATGTGTTTATGTGTGTATGTCTCTCTATGTGTGTGTATGCATATATGCGTGTGTATGTGTGTGTATATGTGTCTGTATGTGTGTATGCATGTGTATGTGTGTGTATGCATGTGTATGTGTGTCTATGCATGTGTATGTGTGTATATGTGCATGCGTGTGTGTCTATGTGTGTGTATGTGTGTGTGTCTATGTGTATGTGTGTGTATCTATGAGTGTGTATGTGTGTATGTGTCTATGTGTGTGTATGTGTTTATGTGTGTATGTGTATGCATGTATGTATGCATATGCATGTGTATGCATGTGTATGTGTGTGTATGCATCATTATGTGTGTATGTGTCTATGTGTGTATGTGTCTATGTGTGTATGTGTTTGTGTATATGTGTGTGTATGTGTGTGTGTCTATGTGTATGTGTCGCTACGCGTCTATGAGTGTGTATGTGTGTGTATGTGTCTATGTGCATATGCATTATGTATGCATATGTATGCATGTATGTGTATGTGTGTGTATGTCTCTCTATGTGTGTGTGTATGCATATATGTGTGTGTATGTGTGTGTGTATATGTGTGTCTATGTGTGTATGCATGTGTATGTGTGTGAATGCATCATTATGTGTGTATGTGTCTATGTGTGTATGTGTGTGTGTATATGTGTGTGCGCTTCTGTGTGTGTGTCTATGAGTGTGTATGTTTGGATGTGTGTGTGTATGAATGTGTGTCTATGAGTGTGTATGTTTGGATGTGTAAGTGTATATGTGTTTCTATGTGTGTATGCATGTGTATGTGTGTGAATGCATCATTATGTGTGTCTATGAGTGTGTATGTATATGTGTATATGTGTGTCTATGTGTGTGTGTATATATGTGTCTATGTGTGTGTGTATATGTGTGTCTATGTGTGTATGCATGTGTATGTGTCTGAATGCATCATTATGTGTGTATGTGTCTATGTGTGTATGTGTGTGTATATGTGTGTGTATGTGTGTGCGCGTCTATGTGTATGTGTGCGTGTCTATGAGTGTGTATGTGTTTATGTGTGTGTATGTGTCTATGTGTGTGTATGTGTCTATGTGTGTATGTGTCTATGTGTGTATGTATGCATATGTGTGTATGTGTGTGTATGCATTATGTATGCATATGTGTGTGTATGCATTATGTATGTGTATGTATACATATGCATTATGTATGTGTATGTATGCATGCATATGTGTGTGTATGCATGTAAGTATGTATGTATGTACGCATATGCATATGCATTATGTATGCATATGTGTGTGTATGCATGTAAGTATGTATGGATGTACGCATATGCATATGCATTATGTATGCATGTATGTGTATGTGTGTGCATGTCTCTCTCTATGTGTGTGTATGTGTGTATGTGTGTGTATGTGTGTGTGTGTGTATGTGTGTGTGTATGTGTGTGTGTGTATGTGTCTATGTATGTGTGTGTATATGTATGTGTATATGTGTGTGCATGTGTATGCATTATGTGTGCATGTGTGTATGCAACTTTATTTGTGTATGTGTGTATATGTGTGTGTATTTGTGTGTATGTGTGTGTGTGTATGTGTATGTGTGTGTGTGTCTATGTGTGTGTGTACATATGTATGTGTATGTAAGTGTGTGTGTGTGCATACCTGCTTGCTGTTAGTTTGTGCGGCCCTCTCTCTTTCTTGCGCGCTCTCTCTCTCACTCTCTCTCTCTCGGTCTCTTCTTGCTCGCGTCCAAGTCCCGGCACAAATGTGCCGGGAGAAATCAATTTTTTTTTTTACATTCCAGAGCGTCGCATATGCGATGCTCTGCAGTTTGCCAACGTTGCTCCCATCATCGCTAGGCAGCGACGAAATTAGCGACGCTCAACGTTGCATAAGCGACGCTAGCATCGCTTATGCGACGAGGGTCGGGGAAAAAAAAATTTGAAATTCTGATCGTCGCTTATGCGACGGTCAGAATTGGAAAAAAAAAATTTGAAATTCTGACCGTCGCTTCCCGTTTTTTTTCCAATTTGGGGGCATCGCTACGCCCCCCTTTTTCTTTTAGTGACATTACCTCTTAGCCAACAAATTTAAGTTCTTTATCGACCATGATACATTATTGTATCTGTTCAAAAAGCCCTACAATATGGGAAGGCTAGTGAGATGGTTCCTATTGCTGATGGAATTCGATTTTGAAGGAATAGTAAAAAAAAAAGGAAATACTCATGTACGCGCGGATCACTTATCATGAATCACACATGGAGAACCGCCCTCAGGAGTGGCTAGTGATCTACCTGACATGTACTTATTCAATTTAGAAGTGCGTCTGAAATGGGCAAAAAGGTTAATACCAATCGTCATGCATGGACCACACCATAGTTTCAACCAAGATACTAGGAAAGAATTTCTGCAATCACGCAATTTACATATTGTAGCAGGTAGTTTATACTACAAAGAACCAAATGGCATATTATTGAGATGTGTAGAAGAGGCAAAAAACAAAAACTTAATGGAGCAAGCTCATGTGAATCGATGGAAGGTTCATAAGAGAGTTCATGGAACAATAAGAGAATTGAAAAGATTGGGAGTATACTGGCCAGAAATGCCAGTATACTCCCAATCTTAAGTCTGTTGGAAAGTAGATCACCAGAAATCATTAGTACAACCTTACCTAGGGAAGCAAACCTAAAGGAAGTTGGGGAAGAAGCTTCAGACAAGGATGCATCTCATGAGTATCCTAAGCTAGACTTACCTACGAGTGGTGAGGTGTTGCATGACTCTTTAACCGATTCTCCTATAGGACATGAGCCTGAGGGAAAAAGTAAGGACATTTCTCAACCCAGCAACGCTATAAGGAAAAAACCAACATGGATAGCAATCGCTAGAATACCACCTCGAACAAAGATACGAGTACAACGGGTACGCAAGGATAAAATATCCCAGCATGCAAGTACGATGCAAGAACAAACTTGCCCTTTACTCGAAGAGCAACAAAACAACCAATATTCGAAATCGCAATGGGATAAACCAAGAATTCTTAGTGTATGGCTTCCAAAATCATTGGTGGAGGCTCAAAAATCATAGCCACGTATATGGATTCCGAAAATGGTCTAGAGCATAGCGACTCAAGAGATAGAAAAACTCAAGGAAATATCATATCAGTAGAATAAAGCAATGAAAACTATCAAGGATCAAAGAAAACCCCAAAAGACCACAACACAACAAACCCAATCCAAGAATAGGAATAAGTCAAAGACTACATTCAAGAGTAAAAGAAAGGAAAGGCACCAGATGAAACTTCCATTGACAAAGAATATGATCTTCATATGGAGACCCCAGAAGTGACAAGAAATCGATCGAGAAGATCAATGAATCTCTTCTCACACTCATAAAGTATTAATTGCATCCAAAGTATGCATGATAGGGCCACATTACAAGGCCATGCATTTGGCACACAACTTCCTCCATAAAAGTAGTGGTGCATATTTCCATAACCGGAATAGAACTTAGCTTTTACTATCATAGGAACGATCATCTAGTGTAAATAAATAAGTGTTTTAGCTATAAACTAAGCTCTTGTTTTCTTTCAAACTTGAAAATTAAGAAAAAGTATGGTAAGGTACCTTACATGCCTCTACTTATGCAAGGGGGTATGGAGCGACAGAAAAATGACATATTAATGAACTACACATAAACATGCGGGATTGGTTTCTCTCTTGAATTGATTCTCTACTACATTATGAGTGCATATGGCTTCCAAAGACTCTGAAGCGACAATTCAAGAAGAAGTACTCCAATTCCTAATGAAGAGTGTGACAAAGGTAAAAGGAAATTGGTTCCGAGAAGACCAACTAGCATGCGACCATTTGTTCTTGGTGACTATTAAGATCATGGATACGAACCACCAATTTCCAATGATGTCCCAAGACTTCAAGATCCTACATGAGCTTCCATCAATGATGGATGTTTTGAAAAAGGCTTGGATTCATAAGTATTTTGAGTTACCAATGTACAAGCTAGATTTCCACAGATGCACACAAGTAATGAACACTCTTCATTAGGCCTTGGACAAGCCATCAATGCCAGAAGCAAAAGTGCTTAATGCAGAAGGCGAATGGGTCACAATACAATTCACACACCAGCTCATTAAAGAAGCATTCGAATGGATCAAGGATGGCACCACCGATCTCAGGGAAGAAAGTCATGGCACTAAAGCTACAACATTCATGGATATTAATCGTATTGATATTGAGGAAGAAGTCAGATTGGTGCATCAAGATTTTTGCTTTCCTAATACACACAGATATACGGCACCATAGAAGATAATAGTTCAATTACTATCTCATGCCACCAACCAAATAGGAAACCAAGTAAACTTGATGCCCTACATTCAAGAATGATTATTTGAAGCCAAGAAGAAATGGGTGTAAGGAATTGAACTCACAACCTCTTGGTTAGGAATGTGATGTGCTAACCACTTGCCCCAAAAGCCATGGTTGAGGATTACTTCCTAATCCTCTCTCTTAAGTTGTAGTCCAACCATCTCCTACCTATCACTTTAGTACATTCTCCCCCCCCTTAACCAATCAAATCATTGTCCTCAATGACATGCTCTTGTATCCTCTAGCCTCGATGATCAGCCCCTTGAACTCCTTAGGTACCCTTGAATTGATGTCCTCAACCTCGCACAGTTTCTCAAACCTTGTTCGCAACCTTGGTCTCTTGAACCCTTGCTCTCAACCTTGGTGTCTTGAACCTTCTTGTTCGCAACCTTGGTGTCTTGGGCCCTTGTTCTCAACCTCAGTCTTGAACCTTGTTCTCACCCATGTTTTGGTATCTTGAACACTCAATCAAGTGCCACCCATGGTTTCCCAAGGACTTATACACTTTCTAGGCCAGCTCATTAGATTTGGAAGATACTTTCCGAGAGCTTTCCAACGATATGTTACATGCCTCAATCCAACCTACGGATTGAGAGATACACCTCAATCTTTGTTAGGCTAACTTGTGAAAGCGACGTGCGCTACTTTGTACCCTTTCATATAGAGGATGCCCAAGCGCCTTTTTTAGAGGCCATTAGGTCAATCCACCTTTCCCAAGCCTACTTCCTAGGCTCTGATACCAATGTAAGGAATTGAACTCACAAGCTCTTGGTTAGGAATGTGATGGGCTAACCACTTGCCCCAAAATCCATGGTTGAGGATTACTTCCTAATCCTCTCTCTTAGGGTGTAGTTCAACCATCTCCTATCTATCAAGGGTGTGGTCCAACCATCTCCTACCTATCACTTTATCACAATGGGTTCATAAGGATTTTTTGAATGAAAGTGTGGCTCTGACCGTATTAATATACCATGCATTAGACATTTGAGAATACCTCACGGAAATGACTTCATCTATTGAAATGGTTAAGTATATGAAGCCACCAATGGTACAAAAAAAAAGAAAGGAGTGAAGATAACCGAAGAAGCACGAACAAACTCAGAACCGGTGATGCAACGAGCGAAACGACTAAGGGAAGTACCAAAGGTGGAAGAAGTAACTCCACCATCAAAGAGGACACATGTACTCCCTAGAAGCAAAGTAGAGAAGTCCACACCTATTACTGAAGGAGAATCGCAAGAAGCCATGGAGGAGACTCACAAGTTCATGGAAGGAGAAATCAATCCACCAATTCAAGGGCATCATTAACATCAAACTCATACCACATCTACATTAGGAAAGAGACTAACCAAGATCCACCGATATAGAGAATTAGGGTTAGTCAATTCCAGCTCTTCATCTAAAATCCAGGAAGAACATGAACCATCAACTATGAACGTTGATATCCGGAGTGAATCAAATGATGATGGAATTGGGATGAAATAATTCAAGTCAAGGACTCACTTGACATAGAAAGCAAAAAATTGGATCAGGTATGGGATGCTACATTCGAAGATGGACAAAAAGAAAGGCCAACAAAAGATGATGTATATACATTGAAAACGAATGATACAACAAAGCTTCAAGTCATAGTAATCTACCTTGAAAGTCAGTCTACAATGAAGATTTTGAACGAAGAGCAAACACAAGAAGAAATTAGGGAACGAGAACCATTTATACCTATAAAGATAGTAGTAGAGCCTTCACCTCAGTATGTGGCATTTCAAGGCAGTGATACAAAGTCTACTACATATAAAGAAGAAGAACATCAAATTCAGCTACAAATGAGACAACCACATAACGAGACAATACATATTGAAAAGGGTAAAGATGTACCAACGAGTGAAGGGCCAAGCATACCAAAAATGTGGCTCAATGTGGACGTGGTGCAGCTAAAGTCTATAGTGAAACAAATGACCCAGACAACCATGGATACACAACAACAACTCATGGAAGCAGATAGCAATTATGACAAGGCATTAGTGGAAAGAAATCAATTCAATCCATTCAATGAGGAGCTATCCACATGAGTATTGCATATGCAAAAGGAACTTACCAATAAGGAAAAGGAAACGAAAGAAGCCATGGAAACATGCAACCTACCAACCGTAGAAGATCAGAAGATGCAAGACCAGCTTAAGGAGCTTCAAGAAAAGTATGCAGTCAATGAAGCTGAAAACTTGTACATATATCGAATAGAAGTAAACTTTTAGAAGCCCAGATCAAATTGTACATGGATGAGGCTCATAACCTAAGAAGCAGGAATAAAGAATTAATGAATGCAATCTTGTTAAACCAACCATGGAAATGCAAGAAAGTCACCAAAACAATACCCAAGAACTAGAAGCTCAAATAGCCACGTATGCAAATCAACTAAAGCAAGAGCAAGGCTTAAGAGAAGAATGGGAAAGAAAGTATATGTATGATACAAATGAACTCCGAAAAAGGTGCAAGGCTACAGAAGCCAAGATCATAGAGCAATGCAAAGAGGATGCGGATCAAGTAGCCTTACTTGGCGAACAACTCCTACAGAGTAATGAAGCACTCATAACAACTAATAATGAAATACCTAGGAAAGATGCGATCGTTGAAAGCCTGTAGGCTCAATTACTACTGAGTGATCAAATGGGGACACGAGCACTTCAAAACTCTCAAGTGGCTACTGTGGGGACTGAGGTACATCCTCCTTCTCCCCCCATCCATAATTCACCAATATACATGGATAAGGCAGATAAGCGTGCTAATAGAAATACATGGCCTATTGCAGAACTAAGCCAAAATGAGCGAGCACTACTAGTGTCCCAACTTACGGGAGAATTTGAAGATCAAGTAGTGAAGTTTATGCAAGAAGCAAAAATCAAAAGCAAAAATTTAGAACAAATTTTGAAGCCCTTCAGTGTACCATATGGCCTATTAAAGGAAGAAACCAGGCAGTACATCAAGAGGACTACAAAGAAAGAACCAAATAAAGATTTACAGTTCATAACAAATACCTTCTCTTATACACAAGAAGAATTTGAGAAAGAAAATCGGATCTGGAGACATAAATTTTTGGAAAAGAATCGGACTCTATGGCTGCATTGGGAATCTGCACCATATTTATTACAAGTAAATCCATCCTTTTGCCGAGTACCCGACAAAGATCTTGGATGCAATTTTGGGAAGAACAACACCAGGCCACACTCAATAATCAGTGGCTGAACTATCCACTATTCGTGAGCCCACCTCATAACTATTTACCCACCGAAGAATATATGGTACGCACTATAGAATTTTGGCTATCAAGATATGCTACAATTCTGGATCTAGCAATCAAAATGACGAATAAAGTGTTGAGCATGCTACTCATAGTTTTGAAAGTTTTCAAACATGCTCACTACAACTTTTTGAACTTTATCAGCATTAGTCAAGGCAAAGAGACCCAACTTACAAGCATGGCCATATACTCATGCTTAATGTTTTTATTGAGTACCTATATGTAGACATTCAAAGAAGCATTTTTCATAGGATTTTTTGAAATGAACTCATAGATTTTTGCAAAAATGACTTCCAACCTTAATGCTCGATTGGTGGTGTATGAATTAAGTTTCTTTGCAGATCATCGTCAGGCACCAAATGATGGAGTAAAATCAGCCCAATGGAAGGAACTCATGGTATGTGAAGTTAATCTAGTGAATCAAAGAGAGCAAACTGCCATTCATACATATTCACATCGCCAGCCAAAGCCTATCGGGGGATGATAGAGTTCAAGAGGAGGGATGTGTGGAGGGAGAATCAAGTAAGAGATGAAGAAGAAGAAAATCAAAACAAAAAATTGTCCAATAAACATAACCCACCCTCTTCCCAAAGCCCCATAGGGGTACGCATCAGGCTACAACGTGAAAGAAGGAGGTCCCGAGAAGTGGAAACAAAGAATTACAATAGGATCTTTCAAGCACCACCCTCACTAAAAGAGATGCAATGCTTACCAAATGGTGCATGCAGTGAAAAGAAGTAAACAGGCTTAAGCAATACAATAAGGCCAGATGTGTGAGAATGAAGATTTATTTGAAGGCCAAAAGTTAGAAAGAGGTAGAGGTTGAAAAGTTGAAGAGGGTGACTAAGATAGTCACATTCTTAGCTACTAGGTGCATGCGATGGGAAAGAGTTTTACAAGCATCGATGATAATGCAGACACCCTCAGCCTCCAAGTGTAGAAAGCCTGTCAAGGGATGACAGAGACAAGGATGGGGAGAGTGTTGTAGAGAAAAGAAGCACAAAAAAGGAACCCCAAAAAAAGTTTCAAATTGAGGACACAAATTTTCTTCTTCAAGTTTCCATGGAATACCTCATGAAGCCATGTAAATGCACTAGAGGAGTCCTCTAGATGCATGAATCCCAAATATTGTAACATAATCCTTGTAACATAGTAAGAGATTAGAGTTTTTCAATAAAAGTGCTAGTCTCTTGTGTGAAATGACCAACTTTAGGGCACATGTATATAAGTCACTTGGTGACTCTTGTAAAGAACTTTTTGCCATTGTGAGAACTGAAGGTAATTTTTGAATTTGCCTCTTCCCAGTTGATCATCTTCTTCTCCAAGAGCTTATGTGTGTGATTCATGCTTGAAATGTTTGTGTAGGACTGTTCTCTACCCCTCCCCTTCATGTTTGAACTGCTATAGTGTGTATGTGAGTCTTAAGGAGTTGTTGAGCAGGTGTTGTGTTTCTTGCCATTCACTATTTTGCTCATAACTTGAAGCACGTTTGTCAGATTTGATTGGAAATACCACTATTAGATGCATCTCATTAAGAGCTTTGAAATGAGCCTACTATTAACCATATTCCGAGTCTCGAGCTTAGAGAAAATTTTGAATTTGTGCTTACTATTGTAAGAGGTATCGTGACAAGCATTTTCAGAGAATTAGTGAGTTGGAGAGGTAGCTGAGACAAGTCACATGCATTATAGCATAAAAACTTCACTTACCATCACGTGTGCACATGTCTTCATACACTTGATACATCTAATCTCTCAAATTGATAATTAAACGTGTATTAATCCAACACTATATGCACTTGTGGGGCAATTGAGGTATAGTCTCAGTTGACACAAGTCCCTATGGATTTACGACTTAGGTACACACACGGGATGGATGATCTCCACCACAAAGTGTACATCTTTTGAACATTGGTATTCTCAAGGGGGCTTTCTGGTAGTTCCTCTATTCTTGTGCTCCCAATTTCTTAGCTACTAACTCTACCAATTCCTCCACATTACTGGAACTAGAAGTCACATTTCTCCTTGTGTCCTCTGATTGAGTAGAGTTTTGTGTGGTTTTGAGACCGTCTACTAAGTTATCTTCCAAATCATGCACTCTTGAAGACACTCACTCAATGTTTGCAATCGTTTTACATATACTAAGGTTCTCAATGTTCCCTTAGTTAGACCATCTAAAAATAGGGATATCATTTTTTGCTAGGAAGGTCTCTCTATCACAGGACATTGGTGAACATACTGACTAAATCTTCCAGCTACATTTTTCATTGTTTCATTAGGAGCCTATTTGAAACTATGGATTAAGCATGATGAATTATGTTCAATCCCTTGCTTACTGTATTCCCCAATGACTTCTTGGAAGAATTGCTTGATAGTGCCAAAGCGATTTGGATCCAAGGGTTGGAACCAAGTCAAGGTTGTTCCCATGAGGGTTAGCCCAAAATATTCATATTGCATGAAAAAGTCATCCACTCTCTCTACTCGCAATACTTGTTTGAATTCTGCAATATGGTCATAAGGTTCTCTTGTTTTGTCATAATGATTCCACATACATTTGGCCACGTGGATTGGTCTTAGTCTCCTTCTTGGCTCTGGGGGTTGAATTATGATGGGAACTGCTGGTCTTACTGGGTGCATTCTTGGTCCTACACCTTGAGGTGGTCTTGCCCTAAAGGTTGGCCTATTCATATTTCCCATCCCTTGGCTAGTTTGTTTGTTGGTATTCACTCTTAGCATACCAAATTGCATGTGAGGTCTAATGGGAATAGTGTCTTGGCTAGTTTGTCCTGATGTCATGTTTTTGGTACCTTGATGGGTGGTTTTGAATGGGTTTTGTGAGGTAGTTGCCTATTCTCAAGGAGGGAATACAGGAAACCCCATATACTTTAGCCGTGATCTATCTACTTCATCTAGTGTCCAATATCTCCTTTGATTCTGGTCTAGGTATGTAACTCTAGATGCATCTTATGGATCCCTCAACTCATATATAGTTGTTGGGTTGATGCCTTCTCCTTGCGTACATAGGTGAATCAGTTTGTAAGAGTAGGTATGATGATCCATGCACCAAGTACACATCCACTAGATAGTCATCTCGAGGTATTGGGTCCCCTCTTAATACTTGAGTCCCCGTCGACTTTCCCCTTGGGGTGGTCATAGTGTCTCCATTGTTGGTTTTCTTAGAAGCTCCTTGTCCCTCTAACTCTCACCTATCGTAAATCTAGTAAGGATTTTGGTTACTACATACATCTGGACCATCTTGTGCATGTAAACACCACCTTCGTACTTGAGAGCTGGTCTAGGAACTATTTTTGATTCTGTAGTGTTTATCATTCTTGCTACTGACCTATTTAGGCCGTCAAGGTAGATGGGTATTCCTTGTAAGTTAGTGCACACATACTGTAGGGAGGTATAATATTCTCCTTCCATAGTAGACATAAAACTTTCCCTAAGTATTGAACTATGCATGTCCTCAAATGCCATGAGTTTTTCCTCCTCTGGGTCATTGGATGTATCATAGTAGATAGAGTGATGGCTTGGTTGGGATACACTTCCTGCAAATGAGATGACACTTCTTCGACTGCTTAACACTCTTCTGGATCTCAAGTTCATTCACCACCTATTTCCTAGGTCTTTTCTAAGCTCTATTGTCTTTCTTGGCTTCTATCATATTTTTGTTTCCTTTCACTATTCTCTTCCAGGATCTTTTAATTCCCCATGATACATGATACCTCTCGGAGCAATACCACTCCCCCATGATACACGATACTACACTGGGGTGACACACTTTTCTATGATACACGATATCTCTGCTAGACAATAGACGATATCAAATCTGGAGGATACATGATACCATCTTTCATGATACGATCGTGTTAGACTCACGATACATGATACAGGCTTGGGCACGATACGATACAACTAAGCCAACGATACAAGATACCACTATTTATTTAGGCGATGCACAATGTTACTTCTCGTGATATGATATTGCTAGACTTGCAATACCTGATACTTTGGGTCAGACGGTACAACCTTTCTACGATACACGATATCGCTATGCTTACGATATGATACTTCATTACTCATGATACTCTAAATGCAACAATACATGATACCAAATGTAGACGATATGTGATACCTCGACTCGATGATACACGATACTTGGCGAGTATCACGATACAAGGGAGTTCTGGTATCGTGATATCAGAACTCAATCGACCATGATATTTAAGCCAAATGTGGTCTAAATCTCAAAATTTTTTGTGCAAAATGTTCCTTACACACTCCTCTCCTCCTTCAATCTACCATGGGTGACCACTCTCACTCCAATTGTATGCTACCTTGTGATACCGTTACTGTGTTGTGTCATGTTTTTGAGTGCTCTATAGATTTTCAAATAGTTCTATAATGAAAGTATTCACCTTTAGAAGTAGGTCTTCAAGTGCTTGCACTCAAACAATTGCTAATCTCCAAGTTCTCCATGATACCACACCCACAATACCACTCACTGCTCTCTCACGATACTTGCTTCAAAACAAGTGACTAAAAACAGAAGCAATGAATATTAGGGCCTTGGGTGACCAAGTGCTTGAAGTGAAAAGAACTTAAATCTTTTCTTTTTTGTCCTCCCTTTTCTTTGTGTTGAATTTTTTGGTGATAACCTACCTATCCAAATCCTACCTCTCTCTTTCCTAAACCCTAACTCTTTCTCACTCCCTCACTCCTAACTCTACCAACTCATTACACATACCACTAGAGTGTGAAGGAACAAGTGCAAAAGTGTTTTGTGACTTTCCACCAACTAAAATTACCTCTACTCACACAAATTGTTCACTCCGTAGCTATCAACATCATGTAGACACCTTGATTGGACTAGTTACCCAGCAACGGTGTCAAAAACATGTGTACGTAAGTCATAGAGCCTTAGGAACTTGTGTCAACTAAGACTATACCTCAATTGCTCCACAACTGCATATAGTGGTGGATTAATACACGTTTAATTATCAATTCGTGAAACTAGACATATCAAGTGTATGAGGGCATGTGCACACATGATGGTATATGAAGTGATAATGCTACCAATACAAGAGTATTAGGACTTAACCTTTCGAGTCACTTGACCTATTGGAAACGCACGTCACCATACTTGTAATAGCAGTAATAAAAAATTAGGACTTTTCTCTCATATCAGAACTCCAAATATAGTCAATAGGAGCTTGATTTCCAAGCTCTTCCTAAGAATTAGGTCGGTAAAATCTCTGTTGATCTTGAAACTACTAGGAGCTGGAAAACTGAGTTTGCCTAGGTGCTCTTGCATCTTGACTCTCCGTCCATGGTCCAGATTGGATTGGAGGCTTATAGCTTGTAGAATTTCCCTTAAACGAAGGGGCTTCAACTTATGCCAATGCAACCACTATATTTTTGGCATTGAACCTGCAGTCTTCCAAACTGTGATTATTTTTATTCAAATGGGACAGTATACCTAGTTGAGCAGCACACAGTCTACAGTAATATGGCCCACATTTTGACATCTTAGATAGTATAGTTGCTAGACCAGATTTGCACTTTTCTTTGTCACTGGGCTTGTTTTTTTAGAACCCAAATTAGCCAACTATATCCTTCTGTCCATTTTTTTGCTAGGTCAATGATCTGGTCTAATGTTCGAGCTTGTTCTAGCATGTACATGTAGATCTTCCCCTTTATTGCTGGTTGCAATCCATCCACAAAAAAATTACTGTAGCAATTCTTCTTAAGGACAACTATCATATGGAAATCGTCTCATTGTAGATCTGAAATCCGAAGCATACTACTCCATTGTACCTTTTTGGATCATATAGTGTAAGGTGGTGTATAATTCCAAAATGGTTTTTGCACTCTAAAATCTTTTGAGGAATTCCTCTTTTAAGTCCTCATACTTTGGAAACTGATTTGGAGGATGCTCAGTTAACCATTTGACTGCATCCCTTGCTAAAGTGGCTTGGAATACTTGTAGTTTGTGATTGTCATCCTGCAGCAGTCTATGATTGTAGGCATACTAATTTTTGAAGGTCCACACATGTATGTCAGGATCCTCTTCTCATCACTTATAGATGTGTGTGTAATTCAACCTTGAGAGTGGATTTCTGTGTGACATCTTTTCTTCTGACTCTTCTTCACTGGTGGTGGACAAATTGCACGTAAAATCTTCCTAGAGATTGGGTCGAGTGAAAGGCACCAATGCTAAAGCAAACTCTAGTTGGGGTTCATTGCCATCGCTTTGGCATAGGCCCACAGGGCACCTTTCTTCCTGATGTAGGCTCTACTTGTCGGCTTTGCTGAATTCCCCTTGCCACGAAGCTTTAGCTAATTTTTCATTCCTCCACTCAAATGTCCAATCCTCCAAAATAGCTTATGTCCATTCTCCACCCATCACAACAATTCTTTTGGGATATTTTTGGCTTTCGCAATTGACATATCTTCAAGATGTGAGGTTTCTAAGGTCTGCTAGATGAATTTGTCCAAGTACTCATGATGTTGATCACTTTGCAAGTACTCTTTACCACTCCACAACCGCATCAATCTAAGCAAAATTGCATTTCAAAACCAACCCATCCCATCATGTTCGCCAAATTTTTTGGGGCTATTGGTTAGTGTTAAACACTTAGCACACCTCCAAAGATTAAGGTACTGGAACGGGGATTATGACTATGATTACCACAACCACAACATGCATTTTTGTTCCTTATATTAATACCACACACTTTATAGATTCCAAGTTATTAACATTATACTGAGAGAATTAGATTACTTCAGAATGATAAGCGACTTCACTATCACAAACTTCGGAACATTGGATAGTTAACATTACGTACAGACTCTGCTTTATAATCCTTCATCTTTGTACTGCATTACAGATACTTCAGCATTCTTACAGTTCCAAAAAACAGAGTTTTGTCCTTCCTATTTTTCTAGACTACATTGTTCCACACAGATAGATTATCTCTGCACCGTTCTGTTTCTCATCTTGTCTTGCTACATCACACCGTTCTGAACTTTGAGATTAATACAATCACTAGACTTCTTGAAACTCTTCATATCTCCAAAAATAAACCCTTCTTCCTATTACAAGTTATAATATTACAAAATTATTGGTCAATCCATTCCGACAGCCAACATCATCCACAAAAACAGAAAAATGACTCTACAAAGAGAATTGACGGGAGCATACATCAAACAAATAAGATCCCATCAATGGATCCAAAGAAGGATGCATCACCAACAATGGATCACCAGGAAAGCCCCATCAATAAAAAGACAAAAGGATTCCTTAAGGTGAATATGCAAATGGATCAAAAGCACCACCTACCCCATGATGTAAACCCTTAATATTTTTAGGGATCCCATATGTACCCTGATCCCCAAAACCACTTGGATCTCAAATGTCCAAGTATATGTCTTGGAATCCTATATGTCCCAAGATACCAAGGACGCCATATGTCCTTGTTAGAAGCATCAAAGGAAAAGAAGGCCAAAGGAAAGGATTAAAAGGATCAAGAAGATAGAACATTCATGCAGATCAGGCAAAGAATAGGCCCAATCAAATTTTCAGAAATTATTTTCAATCAAGAGTGATTCTTATCACTACATCAACATTGTACATATCATTTTTTATAGTTCAAACTCCATTTTGTTCAAGTCAAGGAGTCCTCAAGCTTGAGGTACTAGAAGTACCCACATAATAATTTTTGTAATTTTTTTATTTTGTTTGAGCCCTCAAATAAGTCCAAGAACCTATTCTTGACCACACAGTGAACTTAAACCTAAGAAGTGGACATCTTTAGGTTCGGGTGAACCAACAAAATATCACATTTGAATTAAGGAATCAAGCACTCAAGGAATAAGCAATAGCACCCACACCTAGTACTTCTAAGAGCACTCATGATGATGAAGCTGTTGTTCTTGTCCAAAGCTCTATCATGTAGAAGAATGTTCTACTCAACAAAAGAATTGGAGATATGAAGGAGCTTTCTTCTTTTCCAAAGAAAATTGAAACAAAGCTGGACAAACAACCTAGGAGGCAAAGGTGGCAGAAGACTGAATCGCATATTCAAAATAGAGTCCACTGCAAGATGACGAAGCAGATTTGGAGGTGCAAGAGTGAACAACCACATACCCACTTGTCAAAACCGCTAGTATGTACAATGCAAACAAGGAAGACCAAGAAGACAACATCTCCCTATTCTAAGAGTCAGCCTTGGCGAGTCATCTCCATCTGGATACCTAAGTAGTCAATGAAAGTAGATCCCAATGCTAGACAAATCTGGCTGCCTAAGACCACAAACATCACTATGAACAAGCTCCAATTTCTGCGTAGTTCTAATTGAACATCTTTTGTAAAGGAGGAACATTGCATTTTTCCCAAAATATAGCCTTTAGAGGCATTTTTACCAAGTGCCTCGAGTTAGGGTAGAGAGGACATCATTTCAAATTTCTACAGGCATAGCAAACTAGCAAAATTCAGGTGACCAAAGCATGCATGTCAAAGCTTTGCATCTGAGATAGCCTAAGAATCTTGAATTGTAGATGTTGAATCATTGATGGATTTTGCATAGTCTATGAGATTATACAACCCACAACATAAAATTCCAAAAGCAATAATAACATTTCCATTTTATAGATAATGAATTGTACAACTCTCATCAACAAATTTGACAACCAAACTGATCTTGGCTAATGCTAAAAGTGACAACAAATTTTGCTTGATCCTAGGCATAAACAAAGCATTGACAATGTGAAAGAACTGCCATCAAGAGTAGTCAAAATGATCCTACGAACTCCCATTATAGGATAAGAGGAGTTATTAATGCATGTGGTAGTATTCTAGATAGCGGTAGGCTCAAGTGAACTGAAGAAACTATGTTGCAAGGTAACATGTTTGGTTGCCCCACTATCAAAGTAACAAACATCTTAGTTTACTGCAAACATACACTATTCATGAGAAGATTGATCATAGCTACAAAAAATAGTAAACACCAATTTTTCATTCTACACAAGATTAATAGACTTTTATTTAGGTGTAGAGGCCTCTGCAACAACCATTCTAGCCTTTCTTCTTTGCCTCTTCCGCAGCCAGTTTTGGACAACTCTTTATGACATGATCATTTCCTTTACAATATTTGCATAACTATTTTTACTTTTATATTTTCATCTTGTCTTTGTCCTCCCTTTTTTCTTGTGGAGAATTAGAAAATTTCTATTTACTAGTAGATGAACTCCATTTACCATTGGCCTTCTGACTAGGTAAGAAAGCTTGATCTGCATAATGAACCGGTTTTGCCTAAAATTGATCTTCCTGCAATAAAACAGAGCCTAACTCCTCAAATGTTAAGTCATTTCGACTGCCTTTCATGATCAATCAAAAAGTAGAAGCAAAACTCTAGTATTATTATTGAAGACCATTAAGAACCTTCTACACAAGGGAACTATCTAGCAAGACTTCATCTATAGAAATCGAATGCTCTTTCAAATCTTTGATCTTTGTTAAAAAAACTATCCTTAGAATCTCCTTCATTCATATGCTCACTCTCCAATTGTTTTCCAACGTAAGCAACACGAGCCTCATTTCTTGCCTGGTATACTGTGATAAGTGTATCTCAAGCATCATTTACTCTTTTGCAAGAGCAAATGTGAGGGATAATGTCATGTTTGACAAAAAAAGCTATCAATGCATGTGCCTGAGCATCTTTGCCATCCTGTAAAAGTTTCTCTATAATAGGTGCAGCAAGAACCCCAACATGAACAAGAATTTGAAGATAGTCATCTTCAACACCATCTGCATCACCTTCAATAACTATATTTGCAGGTGTAGTATGTTGTTTTTCAACACCCTACACAAATTCCACAATACTTTTGACACCAATACATGACACATCATATGTGCCCATGTGTACCTAAGGTCACGATGTCTTAGGGACTTGTGAAAAAGGAGACTATACCTCAATCATCAACAAGTGCATATAGTGGTGGATTGATACATGCATTAAACTATCAATCCACGGACATATTTTACTTGATGTGACAAAAAGATAAAAAATTAAGGCATCGACGTCTTGATTATTGCCAATAAAGTTAAAAAATGTGTATCCAACATGTTTGAAAACCTTCAAGAATGTGAGAAGCATGTTGAGTACTTTATTCATCATTTTTACTACTATATCAGGGATGAGGTGTATCTTGATAACCAAAATTCGATGGTTCTGACCATATACTATTCTATCGATAGATAGTTATGTGGCAGGCTCGCTTTTAAGGGAAAATTGAGCCATTGTTTATTTAGTTTTCCACTATTCTACTCTTCCCAAAAATATGACCATGTTTTGCATTGTGGCACTAGGCAAAATGAAGGATTGACCTGTAATAAATACGATGCTTCTTGCCAATGCACCCGCAATATAGGATTTTTTTCCAAAAACTTCCTTCTCCAGATAGGATAGGCCTTTTTGAAATCCTCTTGAGTGTAGGAGAATGTATTAGCCTTGAAGTTTAGGTCTTGTTCTGGATCCTTTTGGGTTGTTTTCTTGATGTATCAATGCATTTCTTCTTTCATAATTCCATATGGTACATTGAATGGCTTCATGATTATATCTAAGTCTTTGCTCTTGATCTTGGCATTTTTCATCACTCTCGCGACTGCATCTTCAAAATTCTACATTAGCCAGGACACCAATAGTGCCCACTCTTTCTAACTTATTTTTGTAGTGTATGACATTGGATGTTCATCAGTTTACAACTCATGTTCATTTTGTACTAGTGAATGAATGATGGGGGGAGAAAGAGGGCGTACCTTAGTCTCCTCAGTAGCTAGATGAAAGCTTGCAACTCTTGGTGTCCCCATGTTTATTCATGACATTAGTTGGACCCATAAGTTTGCAAATACTTGATCTTTTTCTAAATTGTTCTTGTGACATTTTGAAATCTTCTTCACTCTTTATTTTTCTTTGACATACCATTGCGAGCTTATCGGTGTCTTGTTTGCATTGTCTGGTGTACTTAGACACTGCCTCTTTCCATTTATTATGTAGCTCATTTGTATCCTATGGATATTTAGATTCCCACTGAACACACAATGTCTGCTCCTGATTGAGCTGATTGGCATACCTACCTAATTGTGCTTGTAACTCGATTATCTTCATTTGTAGTTGTTGGTGCTTCCATACGTTGATTCAACAAGATTGAAGTGAACAATTCTTTAGTTTTGTTATGGAGCACATCAGCTTCATCCATGTATACTTTAATTTGAGTCTTTAGGATCTTGCTTTGATTAGAGAGACGTATTTTCTTTGCTTTTGCAGCTTCATATCTCTATTTGATTTCAGCTAGTTGGTTTTGCAAATGGATATTCTCTTCTTTTAGCTTACCGATTTCTTTCGTTGCCTCTATGTATTCTTCTTCCTTTTTGGTAAGCGCCACTTGTGTTTTCATTATTTGTTTGGACAATTTCTCGCTCAGAGATTTGAACTGACCTTTTTGTACATTTGCTTGTTCATATTCTTTATATGTTTCCATTAACTTTTGTTTTGTGTCCATCGTCGTTTGGATCATATGTTTGACTATCGGCTTCAATTTGGCCACATGCACATTGAGCCATGTTTGTGGTATTACATGCTCTTCCATTGTTAGTACACATTTTCCCTTATTTACATATAAAGTTTCATTAAAGGGCTGCCAAATTTGAAGTTGTATCTGTGGATCAGCCTCTTTATCTTCGTCCTTCTTGGAATAGTTTCCGTCATATGTCGTCCATGGAAGATGGCTCTACTATTATCCTTAGGGGTTTGAAAGATTTTCTAGCCTCTAGTTTAGCTTCTTGAACTTCTTCCTTGGGGTGTACCATACGTTTTGGCCCTTCAGTGGTGATCTCTTTGAGCTGTAATCTTGTGGTTTCATTCATGTAAAGTGTATACATGTTTTCTAGTGTAGTCATTTCTTCAAGTTGTTCTTCATCCACATTTTCTTCTTTTTCTTTCTCTTCACTAAGAACCTCCTAATGGTCAACCAATTGATCCAGATCGTCCCATATTCCATCATCATGAGTTTTTGTATGAAGATCCACGTTCATGGTGGCTTGTTCCTTGTCCACATGGGATTATAACCATGAGCTTGAATTAGTCAATCCCAAGTCCTTGTATCGTTCCATTTTGGATAATCTTTTACCTAGTTGACTTCTTTACTTCACATGTTTGGTGATAGTGGTGACCTTGTACAATGAGGTTCACATGTCCTTCCTTATATGTGTGAATTGCTTGAAGGGCTTCTTCTAATTCTTCTTTCATAATGGGTGGTGGTTGGCCCAAGATTGACCTTGGATTCAAGTGTGTTTGTTTTGATGAGGTAGTTACATCTATTGCCGTCTCTTCTCGCATCCTTTTTGCGCCTCTCATCATTGGCTTTGACCTGGTGCCCACTTCTTCTATAATCTCTATGCCTCACTTCTTCTTTGGAACTATGGCTAACTTCACATATTTGGCCATCTCCACTGTTGATGGCATTTCTTTCAAGTGATCACAAATATTTAAAGCATGATAGATTAATATTGTTAGAGCAACACTATCATTTAGAAACTTCTTGTTGCCCCATTGCTTCTTTGCTTGGAATAGATGCTGTTGTAAGATTTACTTGATTTTTGACATGTTGCACCACATGCGAGAGTAGTTATACCACAATCTTTTGTGGCATTGTGTATCTATGATTATTTGGGAAGAAGAAATGCTGATGCACAAATCTCATCGATTCTACTATATCACTTCTATTGAGATCCAAAAATGTACACTTCTTTGCTTCATGGATTTCATCCTTTAGGTCTATAATGCCATCCTTTGTCCGTCTCAAAAGCTTCTTTATTAATTCATGTGTAAACTTGATTGGCTTCCAATCACTATGTAGGTTCATGACCTTGGCCTCATGCATAGTTGGCATGTCTAGAGCAGGGTGCAAGGTGTTCATTACTTGTGTGCATGTCTTGAAGTCTGGTTTCTAAATCTTGAGACATTACTGGGAACTAGTGATCCCTTTCCATGATTTTGATTGTGATTAAAAAAAAAATTGATCACCAGCTAATTGATCATCATGAAACCAATGTCCTCTTGCTTTGATTATGCATCCAAGGGAAATTCTAGGATTTCCTCTTGTTGCATCACCTCACAGTCATCAGAAGTCATTTGCACTTGAAATAGAATTTATAATTAATCTCTTATCTAAAGGAATATACTTCATCCTTGTGTGTGCAAGCAATTGTTGTTCGTCATTAAATTGCTCCCCTCTCACAAGTTTGATTAGAGCATGATACTTGATGAGATATATTTTTTTCATTTTCTTTTTTTTTATTTCTGAAAGAAAAGATAAAATTTAGTCATAGCTGAAGAAATTGTTAGTATGTGTTAGTAAAATTCTAGACTACTGTTGTACAAATGAAGTCCTATTCCTAGGAAGGAAATGTGCACCACTAAAACAGTTCAAGAAGTTGTCTGCCAAATGTGAGGCCTTGTAGTGTGGCCCTATAGTGAATACTCTTGGTGCGTTCACCTCAGCATGATTGCAAGTCTAATCATACTTGTTGGATTGGTAGGTCCTTTTTTGTGTTTTTGGTCTCCACACTAGGGTTATACTCTGAACCTTCCTTGTTGTAGTCTGTTTTGCTTCTATTGTTGCATCCTTGGCTTTTACTCTCCATGTGTATTTGCCTTGCTTCTCGAGTTTCTTTTTCTCTATTGGTCCTCTTCGTCTTTTGTCTTGATGAGAGGCTTTGATGGTTTTGATAACAATGCGAGTTACTATGTCTAAAGCCTTTATTTCCTCCTTTGCTCTTTCCATTGTCTTCCTTCGGATCCACACTTGCTTTTGTGATCTTTGAGCATCCACTAATCATTTGGGTATCCACACTTGTAGTATACTTGATCCATCTTGCAGGAAGCTTTGATCCTTTTTGGCTCCTCATTTCTTAGGATTTCTTTTTGGTTCCATATCCTCCTTGCATTTGTATTTTTGATGTATCCTTGCGAATCCACGCTAGTTTTATTCCCTTGCCATTCTGCTTCTAAGTTGGTCTTGAGGAGGCATAAGTGGTTATTTTCTCACAGTTCTCTTGAGAATGAATGACCTCTTTATGTTTAGGTAGAAGAGTAGAATCGATCGATAAGGGTTTTGATGTAGCTTCTTTTGTATGTTCACTTAGACTTGTGACACTAGGGTTTTCTTTACATGTTGATTTTAGTGGTTTTTCATCCAGTAGGCTAAAAACCTTGCTATGGTTTATTTTTCCCGATATATATCCTGGAGTTAGGTGGATAGTGACTTCGAATTCAAAAATCCAATCTTGAACTAGGAACAATTCTTCTAGAAGGTCTGAGTCTTTACAAACTAAGAGCTTTTGCTACATGGTATTATTTCCTAGGTGCAAGGACATGGATACTTCTCCTAGGCACTCAATGATATTACCTCCAATTCCTATCATATGAGCCTTAGTTGGGATGCGTGGTGCTTTAAGATTTTCAACCAAAGAAGCTTGTATATTGCTTAGGGCTTCTCCTGTGTCAAATAATGAATCCACTAATTGGTACTCTTGTTTACCAATCCCTAGGTTTAAGTACTTAAGTATCTCAAATGCACAATTAATGAAGGAAATTCTATCTTTATTCATCATATTTGGATCTCAAGATATACTAGAATGTACATTGGGCAGGATCCAAGGATGATAGGGTTACTTCAAAATTCTTAGCATTTGCAAGTTCAAATCTTCTATCATGGAGTTCCAAGAAGTAACCAATAGTTGTAGTATTCTCAACCGAAGCAAAATATAGAGGATTGACCATAGCAACTCAAGAGAATAATATTTGGAGATAATATAAGCTCTATGAACCTAGCAGCAAATCCTATTTAGCATGCAAGAACCAAACACATAGAGGTTCATTATCACTTCGTAAGAGAAAAGCTCATGGCAAAGGAAATTGATATTTCTTTTGCTCAAATTGAAAAGCAGATAGCAGATATGATGACTAAAGTTCTTGATGGAATCAAAATTTGTACGTTCAAGTCTATAGCAGGTATTCAAATCATCAAGGAATCAAGACTCAAGCATCATTTAGCTTGACGGGGAGCTATTAGAAAATCATGCTTAAATCATGCTTGATTAAGGCTCGTTCTTGTCTTTAATTCCATCATTGAAGTGAGCCATAGTGCCTAGATTATTTCTTGAGAATCTCTATTGTTGTAAAGTTCATTATCATTATTTGATATTCCTTACCCATGTACAATCCATAAGATTTTATGTATATTAGATCTTTATTCTTGATAGAGAATAAATATAGGAAACTCAAATACCATGAGTTTTTGAGTTTGGTAATCAATCAACTACCAAATCAAGATTGAAAGTTGATTCTTATTTTTGATGATTGTAGGAAAAGTAATTTTCATCATAACAACCAAGCTCGTATGCTATTCAAATTCAAGTCTATTAGAAAGGAGTCATGAAAGACTCAAAGATTCTATATAAGGACTCAAACACTTGTATCATAATGTTAGAGCAATATACAAATCAGTTTGATCTACACTCTGCTCTCCTTCTATTTTTGCGTCATTATCTATCAAATTGTAGAGCCTAGTTTTGTCTCTACGTGATTCAATCCTTATGAACTAGGGTGCATCGAAAAGATAATAGTGTTTGCTTTAGATGTACAAGTTTTGGTAGCATTTGTTTTAGTATATTATGATAAATAAGAGAGTTTATGATCTTGGGGTCTATCTCTGCACATCCCTAAAAAGTCAGGATTGTCACTAATGAGAGCTAAGCTTATAATTAGCACATCGATTGATGATAATTCCAAATCTTGTGCATATTATCCATTCAAATCTATATGTGACCTTCCACTAAGATGAATTTAGCTAATTGCAATCAAGCCATCAGTATTGAGCATTTGAAGTTGTGTGAATCAACCCAAAATAGCAAGTCTATTTGTCTAGTCTATGTGCAAACTCGATGCATTTTGTATCAATTATTTCTAATTGATGATCCAAAGTACATAGTGTATTTTATTGCACTAATCACAAGCACATAAGGTGTATTAGATTGTTGCAGAGTAAAGAAGCATAAAAGAGGAGCCCCAAAAATTTTCAAATTATGGGCATATTTTTTCTGCTTCAAATTCCAGAAGTCTTGTGGCCAATTGGCTTCTAGTTCTGAAATTGTCGAAGTTTGTTTGGTCTGATTACTCTATTGTTCTTCTTCACTATATTTCTCTTTAGGCATTCTTGTTGGTTTTCGATCGTTATTTTTGATACATTCATTGAATATGCTCTCAGATATTCTTGTCTCCGGAAGGACTGGGATAGTCTTTCCTAAAGTGGTTTGAGCCATCTCTATGAGCTTTTTGCATATTGCCAATTTCCTCTTTTTCTAGCTCTCCTTATGGGTAGAGTTTCTCATGTTTTTCTATATTTGGTCCGATCGTGATTCTGGATTGGTAAGTTTTCAACCACATAACTAGGTCTTCTGGTACCGAATATGCTAGAATGGATCCTGGTTTGTTTGGCTTTTGGGTTTGGGACTTATGTGGTGTGTTATCTTGCACTTCTTGTTTTTGAGGTTTCCTACTTGCTTTTATATCCCTCTTGTCCTCTTTATTTTCCTTCTTAAGTTTTTCCCTTCTAGTCTTCCAACTTTGTGTTTTCTTCGTTTGGTTACTCTCCCGTGGGTCTTCCGAATCTTCTACTATTTGTATCTTTGGCTCTAGGTTCTTATCCCTTTCCTTTTCTGAATCTAATTCTTTCATCACTTGTCCTTTGGCTTGGGCTCAAGTAATGGCTTTTAATGGTACTGTGTATTCTTTATCACTTCCCGATGATTCTATCACTTCTATCACATTGATCTGAGTAGTGTTATGAGCCTTATTGGGATTTTTCGGGCAGCCTCTAAATAGATGTTCCTTTCCACACTCATTGCAGTACCCTTCCCATGTTCTAGGAGGTGGAGGGTTGTATGGCAATGTGTTGTTCTTCCAGCACATTCTTCTTGTGCATGGTGCATTCTTTGCAGAAAAGGACACACTTGCCATATGGAACATCCAAGGCATGGAAAAATCTCATTATCAAGCAAGGACAAGCTTCTTTAGGTGCACAAGGAAACGAGGAGGAGTAACAAAAAGTAATGCCTTCAAAGAGCTTTTTCATTGGTTCTTTAGAAGACAATTACAAAGGAGCTCATGCCAAATATTGTCATCAAAACATTAGGAATATCACCATACAAAAACATCATGGATCAATATCACAAAATGAAAAAGATTGCATTCCAAAGGAAGCCTTAATATTTGCAATGTCTTTTATTTCTTTGAAAAATAAACATGTCTATGTATGTACATTTCATGATGTAATAAGCTTTGAAAAGAAATATGTCTATGTATGTACATCTTTTTTGAGCCTTCTGAATGAGCTTGAATTTGGCAAATCTGCCTTCAAAGAGCTTTTTGATTGATTCTTGAGAAGACAATTACAAAAGATCTCATGCAAAATGTTACCATTAGATAAATAGAACTTTCACTAGAGATAAACAGATCATGGATCAATAAGGATTAATATTAGGACATGGATCAATTACACAAAATAAGTAACATGATAAATATTTGCAACATCTTGTATCCCTTTGGGCAATAAATATGTGTATCTATGTACATTTCATGACTAAATCTTTGAAAAGAAATATATTTAATCCTTCTTGATTCTTTTAAATGAGCTTGGCTCTGGCAAATCTCCTTTGCATCTGAGGTACTCTTTTCTCCTATAGCCACCAATACTTTTAACATCTGACACCCCTACATCCATTGCATAGCTTGAGTAACAAAGGAAGTAGCCTGCCCTTGAAGCATTGAATCTTGGGGCATATCCGAAAATTCTAAATGCAACTGTTCTTTCAAGTAGCAAAACTCTATATGCATTAAAGGGTATTGAAGTAAAACCCATGTATCTTGAAAGAGTCAAGGAGAATAGTGCAAAATTTGGCTCTTCACTATAGTGCTTATGAATAACACAAAATAATTCTAGATTCAATTTCGGAACATAGTGAATCACTGAATGAATGTCCACCTTTGTCTTTCCTTTCTCCTCTATGGTTTTCCTTGTTCACTTCCCCTTGCCAAGGTAGTTGTCTTCATCCAATATAGATAACTGTGGAAAAAATCAAAAACCTAGGTCAGAAGAAGTCCAAGGAAACTTTTAAAGTCATAGAAATAACTGGAAACACAAGCACAAACAAAGCATGAGACATGACCGATTCAAGTGACTAGGGTCGTCAGAGAATATCGCATGGGCCTAATCGCTTGCATTAGTCGTGTTTGATTATTCACCCTAAACTTTATAGAAACATATAGTTAATGTTGAAAATAGTATTTTTACACACAATAAGATGTTAATTATCAATGCTGCATGCAAGTCATAGTTACAACTGATTCAAGCGATAAGACTCATTGGATATTCTCTGATGACCCTAATCGCTTGAATCTGTCGCCTCTAACACACCTTTGTTTTACATACCTTGACCTCATCTTCCTCCTCAATGAGCTCTTTTGACTCAATACATATGGTTCCTTTGTCCTCAGCAACGTCCAAAAATAAATAGTCGCACCCAAATGAGTATATACCAAGATCCTTTTGATGCTGATCAAAGTCTTCATCAGCAAGTGTTGGCTTCTCTGAAATAGCTCTTTCAAAGCAGCTTGAAAAAGCTTCTGATGAATCTTGGAATTCTTCATTTGAAAATGCTAAATCTAGATGCAAAAATTCTTCTTTTCTTTCTCCCTTCTCATTGATAAATCTCCTTGCAACTTCCTTTGACTCAGCTATAGCAGCAAGGCAGTAGTCTTCCCTTAGGTTGAAGAGCTCCTTAATGTAATTGAGTGGAATAAATTCCTTATTGCAATCTCTGCTTTAAAAGTAGCCACATCAAAATTCTTGACCTGCTCTTCTTCTGCTTGGAGATTGATCTCTTCAACAATCTCCATGACACCTTACATACTTTTTGAGCTTCCCTCAAGTGTCAGCTCAAGGAATGGCTCCCTCTCTTCAACATGAACACATTCTTCCTCCTTGTCATTTGACATGTGATCAAGCCATATCAAGAAGCCAATGTTGAAGGGGAGCAAAGAGCAATCCCTTTCATGCTTTGGGCATAAATCTAGCTTTCCTGGCAAATGGGATATCCTTCTTCACTTTCTAGTGATTTTTGCCCGATCCAATGGATTCTTTCCAAAGATGTGTGGATGGATACAGGCTTTTCCATAGATAGTAAGCTCCTTTCCATTGACCACACCCAGGAAGCTCTCCCAGTCATCCCTTAGAAAGGTTTTTGTTTTCTCCAAAAGTACTTCAAATATCTATGTTGGGATTGAATATCCTCATTACATCTGGAAAATAATCCACTGTTAAACCCTCTTGAACCATGAAATCCAATAATTTCTCAGATGGAGAAACACTTAGGATCACATTCTTTTCCTCCATCTCAGCTTTAGTTATTCTAGTGTGCCCTAGTGGAGAACACGACCAATGCAAGCAAAATAAGCTAGTCAAAGGCCAGTCAAACGCGTGTAATCGCTTGTATCGGTTGTATCAACTATGAACCGCAAGTATGCAGGGTGATGTAGAGAAAAATTCTATGAAGGTTGAAAATGTGAAATGGTGAAGGGGACTAGTGTCAGGGGAGCACTAGATTGTGCTCTCTTACTACACTAGACAAGATTTCAGAAATACATTTTTGATTACAAGAACACCCACGTAGGGAAAATCATACAAGAATACGTAACTGATACAATACATCCCACAACCTGGGATCCATAGGTATGGAAAATTGGACTAAAGATGATACGGGAGATCCCACAATCCGGGATCATAAGTATGGAACAATATATCTGGATTACAAGAACTCCTTTTTGGGAGATGAACTAGATACAAGAAAGAACTCGATAAGATCTCGTACTACGAGATTACAAGAGGACAAGATAGGATGTGCAAGAACTAGACTAGACACGACTAGAACAAGGAACAAGACAAGAACTGGAACTGGAACTTGGAGAGTACTTACTTGGTGGTCACGACTCCTTGAGCTCCCAAGGCTGGTATTGACAAGACTGAGAATGAATGGCCAACTCCTCCTTATATAGGTTTTTCAAGTGCGGTTCAAGGGTGGTTATGAATTGATGATGTCATCGATGATGTCATCAATTCAAAGCATGGTCTCTGGATGTCATAATCGAGCAAGAAGACAATTGATCTTAGGGTTTTGGCACGTTCCGGATGCAATGGAAGCATTAGTTTCTCCTAATTCTAAACCAATCATGAGATATAGGATTCACATGGAATCTAAGATTCAGGATGGTTTCCTTTATCCATGACATCGCCTCCCCCTTAAGCGATGAGTTCCACAAGGAGCGGTCATGTTCTCTGGTCTCGACTTCATTGGATTTCTCTTATGAAATTCTCGGACCTTGATTGGTGCTCTTTGAAGGTTTTTGCAAGTTCCCAAGTATGATCACTGATGTCATACCCCTTCCAATGAATAAGGTACTCTAATCTTATGAAACATTCAATATGCCCTTATGATCTAGACTCACCTCCACCACCACCACCACCACCACCACCAGATAAAAAGAAGTCTGAAGAAAAGAAGAAAGGGTTTCCTGTTCACTCCCCATTGAAGCATGGGCCAAAGAATAAGAGTAGAGATGAGGGCTCCAAAAAGGGCCACAAGCAGCATAGAGGTCAGGGCTCGAAAAAGGACAGAAAAGAAGGCTGAAACATTATATTTTTGAATGTAAGATTGTAATCTAATGTGTAACCAACATAGGTTGGAAGATTTATTTATGTACAAATTGTATGTAAATATGCCAATATTCATCTGGAAGATGGTCATTGTAACTATATTTATATGCCTTGAGTAATATAATGTTGAATGATCCTCTTGAGGACTAAGCAAAAGTGACTTCATTGCATGGTTCAAGCATCATCAAAATGTCTATTTTGTGTGTCTTTTGCTTTATTCTTGTTGAAAAGTTAAATGTGAAGAGGATAGAGAAGGTTTTATGACACGAGTGATACAAGCGATATGGGCAATCCGAGAATTTTGGATGCCCCGTATAGCTTGTATCGGTCGTGTCATTTTCCATTTTGTCATACCATCCTCTCAAGGCAACTATGCATAAGATGAAAGCTCAATGCAAAATTCATGTTTTGAAGCATGTTTCGGTAGTTTGTAATACACAATCGATTCAAACGATTAGGATGATCCGAGAAGCTCGGATTGCCCTAGTTGCTTGAATTGGTCAACTTCTCTAGTCTCCTCTACACTGTAATATGACTAATCTTCATGCTCTAGATATTTTTAATACCACTTGACTTGGAATTTGCACCAGGTTCTCCACCCTCTTTAACATTCCTAGTTATGTGTACCATGGAGACTTTCTCATGCATACCTTGAGGCCAAACAAGCATGGAGAATTTCTAATGTGCACCTTGGATAGACTCAAATACTTAAATTGAAACTAGTTATTAAAAAGTCAAAGTATTGTTCATCTAGAATTTACTCATACGCAAGTTCTTGTATAATCATTGCACCATTGAAACCTCATCAGAATGTTGAAATTAAACAAAAAAATGCCAATATCATCCATAAAAATCCATAATTGAAGTGATGTAATGAGTCACATTCTTAGTTACCATCTTGCAAAGAAAAATCAATGGAATTATGGAAAAAGGTTCTAAAAAGGGAGATATATTATGTAAGAATTTCTTGGTTTATATTCTTGAGTCACCTAGAATTTACTCATGCAAGTTCTTGTATAATCATTGCACAATAGAAACCTCATCAAAATCTTGAAATTAAACAAAAAATGCCAATACGAATATAGTCCATAAAAAGACATAATTGAAGTGATGTAATCAATCACATTCTTAGTCAGCATCTTGCAAAGAAAAATCAATGGAAGTATGAAAAAAAGTTTCTTAGAGAAGTAGATATATTATGTAAGAATGTTAGACTTGTTACAATCTTAAGGGTTGGAACTTGATCACCCTGGGTGGTAGGCAAGTTATGCAAGATAATGTTTTCTCTGATCTAATGTTAACTATTGCATCATCAATTGAGAATCTGAAATATGATGATACCTCATCAAGGTATTCTAGGAGCTCCCTTACATTTCTGAGTTTTCAATTTGCAGTGACAATTATTTTCCTAGATTGAAAATCTGGATGAATCAGTACTTCTAACTCAAATTCTGGACAGCTCTCCTCTGAGTCCAAAGCTATTGAGAGTCCAAGCTTTCTTTTCCACCTTCTATAGTCATATCCTAAAACCAGAGATTGTCGAGATATCTGATATGAGATTGAAAGAGAATTTGGATTAACTTTACATAAAATGATGTCACCTAGCTTTTGAACTTCTTTGCTATCCCATTTGCTACCTAAAACATCATCAATCTCTAAAATAGAGACTCTCCTATTCAACCACATTGATTTTGTTTTT
>CM035431.1:85975177-86005177 GCA_020310875.1 Ceratopteris richardii | reverse complement strand
TCACCAACAACAAAGGAACTCCGTTGAAAATACTAAAAAAGTCATGATGGAAGAGTTTCAGTGATACTTGTGCATTGAAAAAAATGAACAATGGAGAAATACAAAGCCAAGAAAGGATGCATGAGAAAGATAATGACTTTGAACTTCAAATGGACATTGTGAAAATGATGTGGCCAAATAATAATCCTTGAGCTATTTCTTTTGTAATGATTTATGTAAAAGTTACCATGGATTATGTGAATTTTTTATTTTTTAGCTCTTATCTTTTTTAATACCAATGAATATGTGTTTCCTTTAAATATCATGTGTTAATGTATTGTTTTCTTATCGTGTGTTACGGGATGAGACAAATGAGTTGGCATACCTTGTTAAGGTTTTGATTATTATCAATGGAGAGTTTGAATGACATGTCAATAATTCTTCTCTGCATTGTTGTCATATTCGAATCATATCCTAAGGTTTCATCATCATTTTCACCATGAGAATGGTGGATCTTTCCTAGATAAAGTGTATTTTTTCCATCTATCCATGGGCTCATTTGATCTAAGGGACATTTAAATTATTAATATAAGTTTTAATATAAATATAGAAGATCCTATGAATCATTTCATCCCTTTTAAAAATAATTCGATATGTTTCCCTTCTAATCAGAGTAGTTTGGATTTGACGGTCTGCATAAATAAACGTAGATAGAAAACGAAAACATTTTCAGTGTGTACTCAAATATTGATAATTAGATCATGTGTATCCATTCAGCATGGGGTGGATTCCTTCTTTAAATTCGTATGAGTTCACTCCTCTGATCTTGCCCACCCGAGCTAATCACTTGCTTTTGATTAAGCCGACAAGAGGTTCATCGAAAACCTAACTTGGTAGGATCCATCGAGGATGGATCAGCTAGGAACGTGTTACTCATGGTGAAGTTGGGTTCTACCTTGGCTTTACCCATAATGTAAATTCGCTACATCCCCATGTCTGCCAAGCTCTTGCAATGACAAAAGTGCATGCATGTGTGTTTCCCCTCCCCCCCTTTATGCCACCAAACCCAAGCGCAAAGCATTGGAAGCTATACTTAGGTGATGAATCAATCAATCACCACACTTCAAACCATGTAAGTGGTAGTTGATGCAACTGTTAGGAGTAAAGGCAAACAACTCCATTGACCGACCCATAGGAAATCCACCAACAAGGAAATAAAATATCTGAGACTAATGAAGATTCCGGAATTTCGACAACCTCATGTCATGAATAGGGATCCAACCTGTGTGGCTGGTGCCTAGCTTAATGGCATTAACTAAAAAGACCTTTTATTTCTAGTTTTCTTTAGAGGCTACTCTAGCACCAAGAAAGATGTAGATGATTGATATTGACTCAAAAAAGAATGTGAACTTCGCTCAATACTCCTAGAAGAGCCAGTTAGCTATTGAACTTTGCTCAAGACTAACTCCTAGAAGAGCTTAAGCACGAACTAAACAAATGAGGCTTAGGCATCGGTTGTTAGGAGTGAAAAGCTTCTCTCTCAATCAAGAGCTTAAGAGCGGGCAGGCCAAAGCTTAGTTTCTTTGTTAGTTTCGTAATTAGTTGCAAAGCATTCTGTTATTTCAAGTCAATCAAGCATATAAGCATAATTCTTGATCTACTTGAATGCTTAGTTGAGAGAGTGTTTTGTCGACAAGAAAACAATTCAGAGATTAAGAGCTTTAAGAAAAAGTTCAATAGAGATAGAGAGCTTTAACCCTAACAAAAAAGAGGTTTTGGCATGTTGATTCACCTTTGCCATTGTTTGGGAAAACCATATTCATCTTCAGATGAAATCATACATGTTATGTTGAGGAAAAAGAAAGCCCGACCAAGGGAACAACGATTCAACATTCTTGGCTACTAATGACAGGTGGAGAGATTACGGAGGGGAACTGGGCAGACCTTACAAAGAACTAAAGGGACAAAGCTAAGCTTAATTTTAGGTAATTGGAGCTAAGCGAAACAAGTTAGAAGCTAAGCTGAACTACAGATGAATTGAAGCTAATACCCTCAAGAAACGAACTCATATCTCAATAAGCGTCAAATCATTGCAGCGAAACAAGTTAGAAGCTAGGCAAAACAAGTTAGGAGCTAAGCAAAACTTGGGTGAACTAAAGCATTTACGTGTTGTTCTCGGCTCAGTCATTTGGATTCAAGTTAGCAACGAGCAAACTGCAAGGTGCTCCATGTCTATGTGTTGTTTTCAACTTTAGCTTCTAACTTACGAAGGACTAAAGAGGTATTGAAAAGGTCCAAATTGGAACTCATTCATTTGGCAATTCCCCATGTCAATCAACATGGGTTGAATTTCTCGACAAGATTATCAAATTTTAAACTGTAGCAAAGGCGCCAAAGAAAAGTAGTGTGCATTCCCTTTAGGTATTAGCTTAAGCATTCCCTTAATGGCTTGCATAGTGCCTTTACTTAACAGTTAAGCATTTACCAAAAGCTTTAGGTATTAGATTAACCGTTAGGCTTAAGCATTTTCTTTAGCCATTTTCCTTACAAGTGAGTAGTGTTTTCCATTAGGAAAACAAAAATTAACGCACCTAAAGGAACGTGCTTTTCTATTACCTAAAAGGTTTATCCCCAAGGCTTAAGAAAAAACCCATTAGGGTTAGGCTAAGCCCAATTAGGTCTTGTTTTACATGGTACTTTACTGTTATAGTAAACATTTAAGCTAATGTCGTAAAGGGAATCGTCCTAAAGTTTATCGTCACAGGTAAGCGTTTACCATTAAGGCACATAGCTTAATCATAAAGGTCTTGCTTAATATTATCATTAAGATCTTACTTAAGCATTTTTGGTTAAGCGAAATGCTTAAGCCTTAATGGTCTTCTTTAGCCCATAAAGGTATCAATGTTTAACTTAACCATTAGTAAACAGTTAAACAAAAATCTAATACCTAATGGTTAAGCAAAAACCGATTAGGTTTTGAGTAAACTTTAGCCCTAATATCTTTACGGTTTTTTTTAGCTCGATAGGTTTTTAAGCATTTAGGCGTTTATCTTTAGGTGCTAAAGTTTCCCGGGTAGGAAAATGGTTAAAGTGGTCATGGAAAAACTCCTAAATCAATGTCAAAAATATTTACTGTTGGTGCTTTCACAATTAGAAAGTATATTTTTATAGTTTGCAAAATACTCATCAGTAAAAATATGTTACATAGGTATGGAATCTATCCTCCATCAGGAGAAAGATTGCAAACTATAATTAAAGATTTTGAAGATCTCATTACTTTACCACAAATCATAGGTGCAATAGATATCAAACATGTCAAAATACCTAGAAAACCTGTAGAAGAATGGTGTCTTGCACAATAATGAATATACATAGATTCTCAAACATTCTTTTACAAGGCATTATGGATTCCAAAAAAAAAAAAATTGGAGTATTGTAGTGAATGCTTTTGGTAGAGTGCATGATTCCTCATATTTCAAAGAGTGTGCTTTATGTTCTAAACTAAAGGCTAAAAGCATTTTATATGAGCCCATATTGAAGTGTGTGGAGAGTTTGTTAGAACTTATTTATTAGGTGATTCAACATACAAAGCTACAACACTTCAAATAAAGGTTTTTCCTCCAAGCATGGGTTTATGTTGGAGTTTGAGGTCTGTGGAAGCACACGAACAGCACAAGGAAGAAGAAGAAGCTTGGAGTACAATACACAATATTGAATGTAATACCAAGTGAATGTACAATGATAAGTCACTTGTTAGGGTTATAAGCATATATACGAATTGGGCAAAAAGACCTCCTAAAGAGGGAAAAAAGTGCCCAGGCGGTCTTAAGTGTGTTCACACACATCACTACTGAAATATATCAACAAATCCCCCATGGAGTGATGCGGTGAGCAAGGAGCTGGCACTCATGTATAAGGAAGTGCCAAGCCATGTGGAAAAAGATCAATCCACAAAAGGAAATAAGCCCAAAGCTTTGCAGAAAGCTTCAAACTTCTCCCAAGGAAAAGGCTTTGTGAAAAGGTCTACAATGTTATCTTGTGTGGGTACATATGCCAAACTAATCTCTCCAATAGAGAACCTCTCTCTGACATAATGATAATACACCTCCATGTGCTTTTTGCGAGCATGATACACAAGGTTCCTCGCAATTATCAATGCACTCTGATTGTCAGTGAAGATGGTGGTGGCAAAAGACTAACCAACATCCAAATCAACCAAAAGGCACCTGAGCCATACAATCAACAATCGATGTGAAAGTTTCCCTATACTCAACCTCAACTAGAAGTGGCAACAATAGGCTACTTCTTGCTCAATTAAGATATGCATGATATACCAAGCATGAAGCAAAAAACACTAGTGGGCATACGAGTGTCATATGAATCATCCCAATCAAATTTAGAAAAAGCATGTAATATAGCAGTAGTGATCCCCCCTTGGAATAAAACAATTCAAGTAGTAGGGTACCACCCAAGTAGCAAAAGATATGCTTAACCACTTGCCAATGTTTGACACATGGGCAATGCATAAACCTGCTCATCAGAGAGAAAGCAAACTGAATATCATGTCAAGCTATGCATAAGTAAATCAAGTGTTCAATAGCCTGCTGATAGAGAACAACATCAAATGCATCTCCAGCATCATGAAGACTCAATCATAAACCTATTTCCATAGGAGTGGGTGGCAATAGGTTTGCAATCTTCAATGCTAAAACGCTACAATAACATGTCAATAAATTTTGTTTGACACAGAGCTATTCCACCATCAACTTTTATAAAGTAAATGCCCAAATAATGATGCAAATGCCCCAAATCTAACATCTCAAAAGAGGTATGCAAATCAGCCTTAAAATCAGCAATATGCTTTTTAAGACCAGTGAGAAACATGACATCAACATAGACAAGAATGATCAAAAGCACATCATTTGCATGCTTAACATATAAGGTGCTCTCAATTGAACTATTCTCAAAACCATGTGCAATCAAGTATGCATGTATCTTTTCATACCAAGCACATGGTGCTTGCTTCAAACCATATAATGCCTTTCAACCTACACACTTTGTTTTCATGCCCTTTTTGCACAAAACCATGAGGCTAAAATACATACACCTTTTCATGTAAACCACCATTCAAAAATGCAGTTTTAATTCCAAATGATGTTCATTCCAACCATGATGAACTACAAGTGCACAAATGTTACGAGCCGTGGTCATTTGGCATGTGGGAGCAAAGGTCTCCTCAAACTAGACGCCTCTCTCTTGAGCATTACCTTTTGCAACAAGCCTAGCCTTATGCTTATCAACTATTCCATCAAGATTATGGTTTAGCTTGTATACACATTTCGTGCCAATGGCCTTTTGCCTGCAGGCAAATCGCATAAAGACCAAGTACCATTCTTCATAATAGCATCATATTATGATTGCATAGCAATCATCCAATTTTTTGAATTGTGCTTCATCAAAAGAAAGAAGCTCATTCTCATCACAAAGACTAGAGGCAGCCATTGCATAGCAATATATGCAAAAGAAGCACTATGAGGGCCTAAACAAGTAGGATATGATAAAAGTGCATCTAATTTGCTATCTTGCAAAGCCTGCACCAACCATTTAGGCATAGTTTTAACCTCTTCTATATCAGCTATCTCATCAAGAAGTGCATCGTGTAAATCTGCATTAGAAATGGAATGATCTACATCATGTGAAACATGTAAAGGTTGAGAAATTACCTCATTTGGACTAGCTCTTGATTTTCCACCTATAAAAAGAGGCAGCAAAGTTTCATACATATCCTTGGAGTTAACTGATATCTCCTTAATACATGAAAGTAATGGCTGAATTGCATCTCCATAAAAACATCACCACTAACCAAGATGCATTTACTCTATAGATGATATAAAGGATAGCCTTTGCTTTCATAGTTGTACCCAACAAAAACATCGTATTGCTTTATCATCAATTTTTTTGCATTGTTGTTATGGCACTAATGCATATGCCAGACAATCAAAAACATGCAAATGAGAAACAAATGGCTTGCGACCATGCCAAGCCTCATATGGAGTGATGGATTGCAATGCTTTGGTGGGATACCTGTTAAGTACATATGTTGCACACATAACAACCTCAAGCCAAAAACTATATGTTAGAGCTTGACTTTTGATCATACACCTCATCATCTCCATGAGAAACTTGTTCTTTCTTTCAGCAACTCCATTTTATTGATGTATATATGCATTTTACACTGATGTTTTATCCCACATTCAATCATAAATGCGTTAAAATCAGAAGACATGTATTTCCCCTCTCAATAAGAACAAAGGTTGCCCATTTTACATGTTGACAGATATTCAGCCAAAACCAAAATTGTTTGGATCACATAAATACTTCGGACTTTGCTTTCAATGGATACACACATGTATGGCTAAAAAAAATCATCAATAAAATTCACGAAGTAAAGGTAAGTCCCGAAAGGTGTCCGCATAAGACTACATACATCCGTGAACAGTTTGTAATTTTTAAGTAGCTCTAGCTGAACCATCTTTTGGACTGCGTTTTGCCCAAAATACAACCTTCATAAACATGTTTACAAGGTGTCTTAAGTTTAGGAAGAGAGTACACCATTTCAAATTTCTACATGCATGGGAAACTGGCAAAATTCAGATGATCAAAGCGTACATGCCAAAGCTTTTCGTATGAGATAGCCTGAGAAGCTTATAATGCACATGTTGAACCATTGATAGATTTTTCATAGTCTATGAGCTTATACAACCCGTGACATAAAATGCCAAAAGCAATAACATCGTCATTTGACACATCATGAGTTATACATCTATCATTAACAAATTTAACAACCAAGCTGATCTTGGCTAATATTGAAACTGACAACAGATTTTTCTTGATCCCTAGCACAAACAAAGCATCTAACAATGTGAAAGAACTACTATCAGCAATAGTTAGAATGATCTTACCAACTTCCATGACATGATAAAAGGAGTTGTTGGCGCATGTGACAATATTCCATATAGGGGCAAGATCAAGTGAACTAAAGAAACTATGGTACGAGGTAATGGTTTGGTTTTCCCACTATCAAAGTACCAAATATCCGAGTCTATTGCTGACATAAACAATTCATGAGAAGATGGATCATAGCTACAAACATTAGTAAACCTCCATTCTTCATTCTACATAAAATTATCAAACTCTATTTTAAGTGTAGAGAACTTTGCAACAACCATTCCAACCTCCTTTTTCTTTGCCTCATTTGCAACCAATTTTGGACAACTCTTTATGACATGATTATTTCCCTTACATTATTTGCAGAACTGTTTTTGCTTTTTTGTTTTTTGTTCATCTTTGTCTTTCTTCTTCAACTGTGGAGCATTAGCAGATTTTCGCTTACTAGTAGATGAGCTCTATTTACCTTTGCCCTTTTGACTAGCTAAGAAAGTTTGATATGCAATACGCATGATGAACGTGTTCTACCTAGACTGATCCTGCTACAACAAAACTAAGATTAACTCCTCAAATGTTAAGGCATTCGGATTGCCTTTCATCATCACTCGAAGAGTAGAAACAAAATTCTGATATGAATCTTGAAGACCATTAAGAATGGTATGCACAAATGAACTATCTGAAAAGATTTCATATGTAGAAATCGATTGCTCTTCCAAATCTCTAAACTTTGTCAAAAAATTGTCCATAGAATCTCCTTCGTTCATATGCTCACTCTCCAACTGTTTTTTAAGATAAGCAAAATGAGCCTCATTTCTTCCTTGGTATGTAGTGGTAAGTGTGTCCTAAGCATCCTTTGTTGTTTTGCAAGAGCGAGTGTGAGGGATAATGGCACGTTTGCCAAAAAAAGCTATCAATGCATGTGCCTAAGCATCGCTACTATCCCAACGAAGTTTCTTTGCAGTAGGTGTAGCAAGAACCAGAGCACTAACACGAACTTGAAGATCATCATCTTCAACACTATCTACATCACCTTTAATAACCCTATTCATATGTGTGGTAGGTCATTTTTCAATACCTTGGACAATATTCTACAGTCCTTTTGCAACCAATACATAATGCATCATATATGCATGTGATGGGTAATTAGTACCATCCAACTTGTCCTTAACAACCACCATACAGAATACATCATTGCTTTCAACCATGACCACTGACTAAAATACCGTGATGCAAGAAAAATGAATGTATCTCAAAAATTTGAACAAAACTACCTGTCGAGCTCTACTAAACCTATAGCCAACTTTGAGCTTGTATATGTTTGACACAATAGGGTGAAATTGTCTGCACAAGCATTATGATAATGCGTTCGAAGGCCAAAACAAGCCCTAAGTATGCTCACCAATTTTCATGCGATTTTGAGATTGTGACCAAAGGGGAATTGACGCTTTAAATGAAGCGAAGACATACTCTAATACCAATTGTTGGAGTTTGAGGTCTCCGAAAGCACACGAATAGCACAAGAAAGAAGCTTGGAGCACAATACTGAATGTATTACCAAGTGAATGTATAAAGATAAGTCACCCATTAAGGTTATAGGCATGTATACAAGCCAGGGAAAAAACCCTCCTAAAAAGGGAAGAAAGTACCTCAGCGGTCGTAAGTATGTTCACACATCACTACTGAAATATATCAATAGTTTAGAAGTGAGAGAGAAGATTGCATTTGATAGACATCATTCAAAGAGTAACATCAAAATTGAAAATGCATTCGAAATTTTGAAATCTTGACGGCGGACCCTCCAAAACTTGAATGTAGATTTGTGTTTAGTTCTTATGGTTGTAACTGTATGCTGCCTTCTGCATAATTTCGTGCAACTTCAAGGAGAACGTGAACTATTGCATCATGGCCTTTGCCGATGGAGAAGGCAGAGATGGAACTTCATGTTGTCCTACTGACCATTTTATACGTGTGCGCCCTTCGAGGGGGCGAGCTCGACGTCTGATGACTTGTTATCCCGCTGGTTTGCGCCAGTGTCGTCGACTGGGGGAATAAACCGGCCCCATACAGGATGTGCACGCCAAACTCGGTCCACCTCCTCTATGGGCACATTCTTAGTCTCGGGCAACAAGAAATAGACGAAAAAACTCATCATAACCACCCAGCCAGCAAAGAAGAGGAAGATGCCAAACTTGAAGAGGCAAAGCATAGAGAGAAAAGCCTGCGCAATGATAAAAGTGAAGAAAAGGTTGACGGAGACGTTGATGGACTGGCCGGCAGAACGAATCTCAAGAGGAAAGATCTCACTCGGCACCAGCCAGCCCAACGGGCCCCATGACCACGCAAACGCCGACACATAAACACAAATGATGACCACCAAAACAGCAGCAGAGGCCTTGTCGATGTTTCCAGTCCCTTCCAGACCAAAGTTTGCGCCCAAAATAGATGCAATCACTACCTGCAGAGCAAGACAAAGAGCCTTCAGTGATAAGCATACACATACAGAAACACACAAAAACCGTTATTCTTTATCACATTCTCTACATACTTAGAAAAGGCACCATGGATTCCTTAAGCAACATGTTTGATACATTCAGAATCGAACTCCAATATTTGTCTAATATGGATCCGGCTATAATCTTCACAGAAGGGCTAGTTACAAGAACAGACCTGCATAATACAAATGACTACACTTTGGACCCATTACTCCAGACGCAAGCAGCAGAGATTTGATCATCCTTCTGATAAATACAGAATGGGCTGCATACCACAGATGACTATAATTTCGACCCATTACTCGATATGCAAGCAGCAGAGAGACATCATGATCAGAATCATATTCTCTACATATTCAGAGAGAGGTCAGGCGTTCTGTGAGCAGCATGTTTCATATTGACACATTCGCATTTAGATCTCAGTATTCCAACCAACCGATATTGCCTAATATGGATCTGCCTTTTATACACAGAATTGAACTAGCCACAAAAAGACACCTGCAAATCATGAGGACCACACTTTCTACCCATTACTGGAAATGCAAGCAGCAGGAAATCGGTCATCCCCCTCGTGCTTTCCATCCACCACTCGACATGGAAGTAGCAGGGTCTAGGTCATCCTTCTAATAAAAAAGTCACAATCGCTATCACATTCTTTATATAGAGAGATATCATGCGTTATTTGAGAAACTTGTTCGACACGTTAAAACTCAAATCCCAATATTTTAATTCACTAATCTTGTCGAATATCAATCTGTCCTTGATATACAATAATGCACCTGCATGTCACAAGGACTACATTTTCTACCCTTACTCCAGCTGTAAGCAGCAGGAAAGTGGTCATCCTAATGATAAAGAGGTCATGATCTCTATCACATTCTATACTCAGGAATCCCATGAGTTCTTTGAGAAACATGTTCAATGCAGTTAGATTCAAATCTCAATATTCCAACCAGCGTTGTCTGATATGGATCCAGCTTAGATATACAGAAAATGGCAGTAGTTAGAAAGAAATCTGCATATCACGAGGACCACAATCTCTACCCATTACTCAAGATGTAAGCAGTTCGTCACCCTTCTGATAAAGGTGACTCAAAGAGATGTCAATATGTTTAACATTCAGATTCACATTCGAGTTATTTAAGCTGGATATGGCTTTGATATAAAGTACCAACCACAAAAAAAAGCTTTCATAATACAAGGATCATGCTTTCTACCTATCACTGAGATGTGAAATCAGCAGAGAATTGATTATCCTTATCATGAGATTGATTTTATTCCCATCCCCTCTACCCCTCTGTTAAGTCACCACCCGTTTAGGACATCTGGATGGGGGTTTGCAGCTATTGTCCAACCAGGAGTGTCCGTCCAGTGTGTACTAGGACGGGCCAGTTCAGTGTGCCCTGGGTCATTTCACTTGAGTCCTATAAATAGGATTCTAAGACCTCTCATTTGGCATTCTTGGCATTTGCCAGGACTAGAATCTTCGCCTCGCATAGCGAAGCCTCATCACCTGTTTCAGTGGGGGAATTGGTGGTACGAGAAACCAGTCCTCCAAAGGTGGCTGCTCATCATGTGCTGCAGACTCCCACGCTCGATGGTGAGCTTCTATTAGCTCTATGGCTGGAAGGTGAGTCTCTAATTGGCATCAGAGCAGCTCTTTGAGCATGATGCCTCTCGACAACAGTCTCATTGAGAGCATTACCTTCCCCAGATTGAGTTCGCTTATAAGAGTACTTGCAAAAAGCATCCTCAAACTCAGGTCCATAAAATGTGAGAAGAAGAGGGTTTTTGGGCGAACGATTTTTTTTGGGTTCAGTTCAAGAGCACCGTTTGAAACGGTTCGTACCGAATTGAATGCACCTAAAAATAGCACCATTTCAAACGATTCACGAACCGGTGCAGCTATGGTCTGTCTATGCCGAATCCATGATGGGCCAGCCAATCTCGTGTCTGTGCATACCATGAGGAGGTGTCACCTGCTAGTGCCATGTCACGTGACGCCTAGAAAGCTCGATAAGCGATGCACTTTGTGTCCATGCTTTGTATCCTGTGTAATAGTAATAGGCATACTGTCTAGAACACTGCCTCTACTAGCATCGGTGGTGCAGCAAGCTCTGCTCTGATGATATCATGTGGTACTGAAGGCTTGCTACAGATGAGTCTGGCAATCATGAGAATCTGTGGCCTCTCCAATGCTGTCCATGCTGATGTAGCTAATCCCAGCCCGCATACGGCTGCTCCATACATAAGCGCTGACGTAACCAGAGTGTCGAAGAGCCATCCCTTTATGCGGGGCTCCTGAAAATGTGCCTGGTGGCACTGTCTCTCCATCAAGGTTAGTGCTGCGTATCCATGTGTGATGCGATCTCGAGCTGCCTGAGACATAGAGAAAACCCCAGGAGGATGCTGTGAATGTCACTCCGAGATAGAAATATGATCCGACTACCTCAATCAGTCTGCCTGCTACTGTGAAAGAACTATGTCTCCTCACATGTGCTCATGTATGAAAAATCATAAACTTGGTTTTACTAAGGTTTACAGATAGCCCTCTATGTATGCAGAAGTAGTCTAGGCCTTGTAGGTGTTGTTGTAGACCTTCTGCAGATTTCGGAATTAGCACAATATCATCAGCATATAAAAGAATATGAACAGTAGTCCCTCGTACCTCAATGCCCTCCCCTCCCTGTTGTCATATGAAGTCCACTATCCCGTCAGTGAACAGCAGTCCCTCATACCTCAATGCCCTCCCCTCCCTGCTGTCGTATGAATTCTACTATCTCGTCAAATGTATAATCCAAAGAGGGTGGGTGAAAGAGGGCACCCTTGCTTCACCCCGATAGTGCTAGCAAGTGAGTTGGATAAGCCACCTGGACATCTGACTCTCTCAGATACTCTCTCATATAAGGCATAGATCCCCCATATCATCTCATCTGGAACTTCGATATCAAGTAGGCATTTGAAGAGCCGTTCCCTGGGAACTCTGTCGAAGGCTTTGCATAAGTCCACAATGCAGCAGTATAATCTCCTCTTCCTTATTCTTGCCTGGTCGATCAAGCATCTCAGAGTGAAGAGGAAATTGGGATAGGGAATAATGAACAGCAAACAGGAAAGCCACCCACTAGCTCGCTACTGCACACACTTACAATACAATAGGAGAGTGACAATGCTCAAGTAAAGCTTGAATTCCTCATGTAGTAGATGATTACAATGATTATGGGCTTGTGTTTATATAGACTATGAAATCCTATAAAACTCAATGAAAAACTCCTCCAAAAGCTTCTTTCACATAATCTATGGTGCAAATCCACTACTAGGTACAAGAGTTTTTGCTAGTGCATTATTAGGTTAGGCATTGGCTTCTTTTAAGGTGCTACATGTCATAAGTATTGGGGGGAAGAATCAACACCCCTATGTAGCTTTGGAAGGTTGTAGACCCTCATGGGTTGTTTTCCACAATGACCCAAAGTCACTTTTTTAGCTCTAACTCAAAGTTCATATGCATAATGATAATGAAACTTCCCAAAATGCTAGTAAATGCTCAAAGCTATCTAAAGCATCTTAAAACACTCAATTTGGATAGTCCTACACGAAGAACCAATCTTTGTAAGAAAGACTATCTATCCTTGCTTCTCTCTTCTTATGTGCAAAGACACATCCTCACTATTTGTAAGTTGTAACCTTACTCAAAGTTCACTCAAAGAAAAATCATAAAATTTATACCACACTCAAACATTGTATATGCAATCAAACTTAAGTGGAATTACCTCAAATTGACAATGAAAGAAGAAGATATACAAATAAAACAAGACCATGCTGGATACTAACTCATTGCATACACAGGCAATGAGCAATGGCTAATTACAAAGAAGTATAAGTTTAAAAAATGGCTAACTTAGCAAGGGGATTACCTCAAATTGATAATGAAAGAAGAAGATACAAATAAAACAAGACCATGTTGGATACTAGCTCACTGCATACAAAGGCAATGAGCAATGGCTAATTACAGACAAGTATAAGCTAAAAAAATGGCTAACTTAGCAAGGGGGCTCGAGGGTGCATGTGGAAGCTTCTTACCACTCTAAACTAACTTAAGAAGAGAGTAGAGTGCATGGACATCCACTCACGACTTCGATTTAGCATATCAAAAAGTGCTCCTTCAATTTAAGAGCAATGTGTCAATCACCACTTAACTTTTTGGTGAGCTATGAATTAGGAAAGTGGGTCAAAATTTCTTGTTAATTGAAATTCATGATATGAAGCTGTCAAAGGAGCACTAGATTGTGCTCTCTGACTACATTAGACAATATTTCCGAAATACACTTGTGATTACATGAACACCCACGTAGGGAAAATAATACAAGAAGATGTAACTGATACAAGACGTCCCACAACCCTGGACCAATAGGTATGGAAAACTAGACTAGAGACGATACAGGAGATCCCACAACCCGGGATCGTAAGTATGAGACAAGATATCTGGATTACAAGAACTCCCTTATGGGAACTCGATACACGAAAGAACTCGACAGGATCTCGTACTACGAGATTACAAGGGGACAACATAGGATGTGCAAGAACTAGACTAGAACAAGGAACAAGACAAGAACTAGAATTGGAACTTGAAGAGTACTTACTTGGCAGTCACGACTCCTTGAGCTCCCAAGACTGATATTGGCAAGATTGATTATGAATGTGGCCAACCCCTCCTTATATAGGTTTTCAAGGGCGGTTCATGAAAGGCGGTTGCGAATTGATGATGTCATCGATGATGTCATCAATTCGAAACATGAGCTCTGGATATCCGAATCAGGCAAGTAGACAGTCGATCTTAGGGTTTTGGCACATTCCGGATGCAATGGAAGCATTGGTTCCTCCTAATTCTGAACCAATCATGAGATACAAGATTCACATGGAATCTAAGGTTCAGGATGGTTTCCTTTGTCCATGACATCACCTCCCCCTCAAGCGACGAGTTCCACGAGGAGCGGTCACGTTCTCTGGTCTTGGCTTCATTTGATTTCTCTTATGGAATTCTCGAACCTTGACTGGTGCTCTTTGAAGGTTTTCTGCAGGTTCCCAAGTACGATCACTGATGTCATACCCTTTCCAATGAATAAGGTACTCTAATCTTCCTCGGGATATTCTCGAATCTAGAACATGCTCGACTTCAAATTCTTCATGATCATCAATCTCGAGAGGTGGTGAAGGACTAGGTCTCTCCCCCCTCAATGGTGAAATCTGATATGGTTCCAACATGGATACATGGAAAACTGGATGTATTCTCATGGTACTCAGTAACTGGAGTTTGAGGGTGACTGGATTAATCTTGGCCAAGATGGTAAATGGACCAAACCTTTGATGATCTAACTTTGCACAAGGCCTTGAAGTTTGTAAATTGTTTCGGAGTAACCATACTTTATCCCCAATTTGATACGATGGATTCTGGACACGATGTTGATCTGCATAGTACTTATATTGTTGTTGAGCTTTATGGATCTCTCCCTTCAGTTCTTTGTGAATGTCCACCAGGTACTGGGCCTTGTCTCTGGCAACTGGGTTCTTGACATGATTTGAGAGTTGTATATCCATCCTTGGATGTTGTCCATAGTTTGCAAAGAAGGGAGTTTGCTTAGTAGATGCATGAACACTATTGTTATAGGCAAACTCTGCAAAGGGTAACAACTCAAACCAATCATTCTGGTGATAGTTGCTAGTGCAACGGAGATATTGCTCTAGGACTTGATTCACCCGTTCTGTTTGTCCATCAGTATGTGGATGATTTGCTGGATGATTTGCTGTAGATAGTTTAACTTGAACACCAAGGAGCTTGCAAAGACTGTTCCAAAAGCTAGATATGAACTGTGGACCTCGATCACTGACAATATCATGAGGCAATCCATGAAGCCTAAAGATGTATCTGAGAAAGAGTCTAGCAGTGGCTGCACCTGTGATTGCCTTTGTAGTTGGAATGAAGTGTGCCATCTTTGTGAATCTATCCACAATAACAAGAATGGCATCATACTTATCTGACTTTGGTAGATCTGTGATGAAATCCATAGATAATGAAGCCCATGGCCTTTCTGGAATAGGTAAAGGTTGCAAGAGGCCATGAGGCTTATGCCGTGGTACCTTAGATCTATATTTTTTCTTCTTGAGTTTTTTGCTTAACATTACAAAATAATTCATCTTGTGGTAGATTCTCACGAATCAAATGATTCAAGGCTGAATCTACAGGATGGGTTGAAGAGATAGCTGCTAACTGGAGATGCTCAGGCTTGAGCAATACACTCTCTTGTTGATCGAAGGCCTCTTCACCCTTCTTTGGTGCAAGGTAAGATCTTCTTGACAAGGCATCTGACTCACACTGTTGCCGTCCTGGACGATATGTGATGACAAAGTCGAACCTAGATAAAAAGTTACTCCATAGAGATTTCCTTTTGTTGAGGATGCGGGTGGTCATAAAATACTCTAGGTTCTTGTGATCTGTATACACGATAACTTTATGAGCTGATCCTTCTAGATGGTGACGCCAAGTATCAAATGCGTCCACTATTGCAAGAAGTCCTTTATCATAAATTTCATAATTAATTTCTGGACGAGAAAACTTCCTTGAATTATATGCAACTGGATTTAGGTGTCCATCATCTCCATATTGTGAGAGAATGGCCCCTAGGGCAAAGTCTGATGCATCTGTCTCTAGGAAGAAGGGCTTAATAGAATCAGGATGAACCAGAATTGGAACAGTAGTGAATGCTGATTTCAAGGTCTAAAATGTTTTTTCTGCTTCTTCGTTCCATGAGAATTTGGAGTTCCCTATAAGCTTGGTAAGAGGTGTCACTATCTTGGAGTAATCTTTGATGAATATCCTATAGAAGTTGGCAAACCCTAGAAAACATTGTACATCTCGAACACATGAAGGTGGTTGCCAATCAAGGATTGTCTGAATCTTCTTAGGGTCCATAAAAATTTCCTTTATCTGAAACAATGTACCCTAAAAATCCCACTTCTGTCTTATGGAAAGAGCACTTCTCCAATTTCGCATATAATCCTTTTTCTCTTAGTTTCTCTAGGACTATCTTTACATGACCTTCATGATCCTCTAGATTTTTGGAGAATATCAAGATATCATCAAGATATATTACAACAAAATCATCTAAATATTCTCGAAAGATATCATTCATCATATGTTGGAAGACAGCTGGAGCATTTATAAGACCAAATGGCACAACTACATATTCAAAATGCCCATACCTTGTTCGAAACGCTGTCTTCCATTCATCTCCTTCTCTGATCCTGACAAGGTTGTAAGCTCCTCAAAGATCAATTTTCGTGAAGAAATTTGCTTTTCCAAGGCGTTCCAAGAGCTCTGATATGAGTCGTAGAGGGTATCTATTTTTTATAGTGACTTTGTTCAATCCACGATAGTCTACACACATCCAGAGAGTCCCATCCTTCTTCTTTACAAATAGAATAGGGGCTCCTACCGGAGACTTTGAGTGTTTGATAAAACCCTTTGCTAGATTCTCATCAATGTTCTTGCGTAGTTCTGTAAGTTTCTCTGGGGATAGTCTGTAGATTGGTCCAAAGGGTGGTTGTGCTCCTTCTTGAAGATCTATGGGGCAATCATAAGGTCTATGCTCTGGGAGGATATATGCATTCTTCTTTTCAAAAACATCTTCAAAGCCTTTGTACTGATTGGGCAGTTGTACTGGATCATCTTTCTTGGATTCTTGGGCTGGTATGGCATAGATCATATATGTAGGTTCCTTCTTTACTGCATGTATGAAGGCTTTGGCTCCCACATATATTGGGTTCTTCTGGATATCTCGACGGGTGATTTTATTCTTTTCCCAATTAATGTCTGGATTATGCTTCTTTAACCAAGGCATTCCAATGATAACTAGATGTACAGGGCTTGATATTACATTGAGACATATGTGAGATTCATGGTCACCAAGGTGTACTCTTAATGGTGTGGTTTCCATGGTTATATTCCCAGATGCTAGAGGTCGTCCATCTACTACTTCAGCTACTACTGGTTTGTTCTTCCGAAGTATAGGAATTCCATGTTTCTTAACCAATCCTTCATCGATGAAACATGAGAAGGCTCCTGAATCTACTAGGGCTGTAAGGGAAAGGGTCTTCTTGGGCATGATTAACTTGACAGGTGCAAGACATGTTTCTATGGGTGTAGCTCGAATTATGAGACCCTTTCTTATATCATGGTCCGGCTGTAGGGTCTCTTTTACAACTGGACTTCCTCGTTTCCCTGCTCTACAAGGGTGGTTGCGACTCTGGAGTTTATTCTCTTGTTTGGACAATTAATTGCAATATGTCCAGGGTTTCCACAGTAGAGACATAACTTATTAACTCTCCTTCTTTGTTTCTCTTCTAGTGTTAGAGGCTGAAACCTAGTTACATCTATTTGCATAGGTTCAGGCATGGACTCATCTTTAGTAGTGGGTTGGAAAGGTTTCCACTGGCGAGGTCTTCCTTCTACTTGTTTTTCTTGTTTCCTTTCGAAAAGTCTGTTATCACATTGAATAGCTTTCATGATATATTCATTCAATGTTTTAACCTCTGGCATCGTGAGCAAAAGGTCCTTCACATCATCTCTTAAACCCCATCTGAATTGGCTTATGAAATAATCTTCATGCCAAGTGAGATCACATATCAACTGCCTAAATTCAGATGCATAGGTAGAGGAAGGACGGTTACCTTGACGTAACTTCCGAAGTTTTGTTTCCGCTACTCGACTTGTATCTGCATCTCTAAATATGGCGGAGAGTTCTCGAAGCAACCCCTCATAGTCCTAAAGTACTGCCATGTTCTTCTCCAAGATTGGGGCAAACCATGATAATGCTTGGCCACAGAGCAAGGTTCCAATAAACCCGACCTTGGATGCCTCGTCAGGGTATCTATCAAATTGCATACGGATGTATAATTTAACTTGCTCGAGAAATCCACAAAACTTTGTGCGATCCCCATCGAACTTTTCTGGCATGCAAATCTTGGGTTCCCTCATAAATGATGTGCTAGGCCATTGATTCACTTGAATACTCCCTTGATTTTCTTGAAGACTCCCGATTCGTTCTTGTAATTCTTGGAGGAGTGCACCTACATGCATTAGATGTCCCATCTCGACTGTATGTCGATGACTTAGGTCTTCGACTTGTTGGAGACTATGAAGTGATGCTACGATCTGTTCATAAGCGTTCTCCATGATGCCTAGTCTTGGATAGAAGATAGTCTTGCCAAAATGTCAGGGGAGCACTAGATTGTGCTCTCTGACTACAGTAGACAAGATTTCCGAAATACACTTATGATTACAAGAACACCCACGTAGGGAAAATAATACAAGAAGATGTAACCGATACAAGATGTCCCACAACCCGAGAACAATAGGTATGGAAAACTAGACTAGAGACGATACAGGAGATCCCACAACCCGGGATCGTAAGTATGAGACAAGATATTTGGATTACAAGAACTCCCTTCTGGGAGATGAACTGGATACACGAAAGAACTCGACAGGATCTCGTACTACGAGATTACAAGGGAACAACATAGGATGTGCAAGAACTAGACTAGAACAAGGAACAAGACAAGAACTAGAACGAGAACATGAAGAGTACTTACTTGGCGGTCACGACTCCTTGAGCTCCCAAGATTGGTATTGGCAAGACTGATTATGAATGTGGCCAACCCCTCCTTATATAGGTTTTCAAGGGCGGTTCATGAAAGGCGGTTGCGAATTGATGATGTCATCGATGATGTCATCAATTCGAAACATGAGCTCTGGATATCTGAATCACGCAAGTAGACAGTCGATCTTAGGGTTTTGGCACGTTCCGGACGCAATGGAAGCATTAGTTCCTCCTAATTTTGAACCAATCATGAGATATAAGATTCACATGGAATCTAAGGTTCAGGATGGTTTCCTTTGTCCATGACAGAAGCCTCCAAAGGATAGGTCCACATGTCATTCACGCCCTTGAGCTTTGAGCCAAAGTTTAAGGCTTGATTTTTAAAACTCTAGCTTTGAATTTAATTTTTTCATACCAATGCTTCTCTTGAATTTCAAGAGCTTTGTTCTTTCGAAACACTTTGTAAATATGTCTACAAATTGATTCTTGGTACTCACATGCTCCACCTAGAGCTCCTTTGCAATCATCTTTTTTCTAAGGAAATGGTAGTGCACTTCAATGTGCATGGACCTAGCATGAAAAAACAGATTTACAGCTAGGTGTACGCTACTCATGTTATCACACATGATAGGAAATTGATTCACCTGTAAGTTCAAAATTCTTAAAGAGCTTCTTTAGGCACTGAAGTTCACAAATAACAAGAGCTAAAGCTCTATATTTAGCTTTAACTGAAGATAGGGTTAAATATTTGTTGCTTCTTGGAAATCCATGTGATAGTCTTGCTTCCAATCATGACTACATAGCCACTTGTACCCCATCAAGATCACAATAAGCTTTCACCTTCAAATCTTCATCATAAACATAAGATAAACCTTCATTTATAGTGCCCTTGAGGTATTAAGAATCCTCTTGACTTCCATTAAGTGTTGTGCTTTGGGAGTCTACATAATTTATAAGAGAACCCCTACTACATGCTTGATGTCCGTCTTAGTAAAACTTGCATAGTTCAAAGATTCTACAATGGATCTATACAAAGTAACATCTTCAATATCTTCTCCCTCATGTGCAATCAGCTTTAAATTCACCTCGAATGGATTTGCAATTGGCTTGCAATTACACATGCCATACTTTACTAGTGCATCAAGAATGTACTTCTTTTTGCATAAGGTATATGCCTTCCTCCTTGTAGATTACTTCTATGTTTAAAGAAGTACTTCAATTCTCCAAGATCAGATATCTTGAATTCTTTTCCAACCTTCATCTTGACCTCTCTAATGCTTCCTTCATCATTCCCTATAAGAATAAGATCATCGACATAAATGCAAAAGTAGACAACAAGATCACCTTCCTTCTTCATGTACAATGTCGAGTCTACATCACTTTGTTTGCAACCACATTTGGCTATGTATTCCACTAGCCTTAGGTTCCAAGCTCTTTGGGCTTTCTTGAGACCATAAAAAGCCTTCTTTAACCTACATACATGATGAGGATACCTCTGATCTTTAAAGCCTTTAGGCTTCTCCATGAGAACAGCCTCTTCTAGGTCACCATTCAAGAAAGCATTCTTGACATCTAATTGGCACATCTTCCAATTCAAGAAAGCATTCTTGACATTTAATTTGCACATCTTCCAACTCCTTGAAGTTGCAATTGCAATGAGAGTTCTTATTGTATTCATCCTTGCTACACAGTTTAAAGTCTTTGCAAAGTCAATGCCATAGATTTGTGGAAAAGTCTTGGCCATATGTAGATATGTTTCCATCCGTATTCCTCTTTATCTTGTATAATCATCCGTATTCCTCTTTACCTTGTATATTCATCCGTATTCCTCTTTACCTTGTATATTCATTTGTTGCCTATCACCTTCATGTCCTTGGTCTTAAGCATCAGTGACCAAGTTTGGTTCTCCTTGCGTGCTTTCACTTCTTCTTGCATGGCTTGGTTCCATTCTTCATGCTTGCTTGCATCCTCAAAACAATTAAGCTCTTCATGTTCACAAATAGCATCAAGATAAATGCAAGTAGACACACCAAGAGAGCACAAAAATACACAAATTACTAGAGAGATATAATCAAAAGATAATATTGATTGCACATTAAGTACAAATGCTACAAGAGAGTGTATATGTACAAGAGAGAAACAAAACTCTATCTCACACATCTCACTCCACCCAAAGAGGACCATTCATGGTTGTTGATGAAGAGGTTAACGAGGAAGAAGCTTCCCTCTACCCCAAAACACCTCCAAGAGTAGATAAGAAGCTCAAAATTTACATATAAACCAAGAATAGACTACTCCAAGGCTTCAAATTAGCAACATATCATCAATAAGTGATGGCCTAGATGCTCCATAGCCTACTTCTTGTATATGCATGCTTTGGAAAACTCAAAAGCTTAAAAAATTACAAAAAAAAATGCCCTCTTCTTTTCCTACCGCAAATCTCGTCGAGATTTACAAGTAGCACATTTTGCTTTATTTACTTACTTTTGAAGATGCCCCATATTAAGTAATAATTAGTTAACACTAATGTTGTACTTGGACACTTTAGTGTCTAGGAAAACAGATAGTATTTGACGAATTTCCTAGATTACTAAAAGGAACCATTTTTAAATATAACTATGGAACATCTTAGCATAAGGGTTGAATATTTCTAGAAAAATATTGTTTTCATGAAGGGATAAAAACGATAAGATTTATTCACTAGTTTTCTAATGTTAATTTCAGTATTCACGCAAAAATTACATTGATGTTAGTTAGTGTTGATTATTTATTAGATCTCACAATTTTCGTTGTTGTAAATGCCATAAAATCTCTTATTTTATATATGTAAACACCTTTCTATCCATAGTCAGATATTTGTAATGATTTTAACTAGTTTTATGGCATGAAATTAATCACATGTGTCATGATAGCGTTATCATCAATGAATTATTTTGCAAAGTGATGGTATGTATATGACGCATTTTTTATTATCACAATACTATTTGATAATATTGAAGCTAGAAATATTTTTTGACAACCTTAGGAGTCGAATTTCTATGTTCTTTCTTCAAGTTTAACAATACTACTGTTTTTCTATGCTAACAAAAGGTCATTTGATGAGCAAATATTGCATATACCACATGATTAAAGTTAATATGTTAGTTTTTTCTATATAAACTAGTTTATAATGTATATAGCATTATTTTGATTGATATTATATTCATTATATCATTGAGTAAAGCTATTCTTTTATAATGAAATTTTATTCTCGATAGAGTGGAATATGGCTATTCAATGAAATATTGAGATTGATAGTGATATGTGAGATAGGTACAAAAATTATTGGTTCAAAGACATGTAGCACATTTGTATGATAATGTATGATGATTTTTGAAATTAAAAACCAGCCTCTTTAGTGTTTTTATGCATCAGTATCATATAAAAGGCTGCTAGAATGTATAACTAAATAATGAGCACCCTATATTGTAAATAAACGATTTTTCTAATTCACAAGACTTGTCTTAGATGATTATATGAATTTAACAAAATATTTCCATCTCGAGAAAAAAATTTCTATGGAAATATTTTGTTATTCTCATATATAAGTCTACAGAAAAATAATGTTTTTTAACCTATTCAATCATTTCTATATTTTGAGTTATCAAAAAAGGGTATTTTTTAAAGAATATATTTTTTATAGAATTGTCTAGGTATAATTCTTTATGGGGCTTGAGGGTTTTTCCAAAATTTTATTTCATTATTACACGTTATCTTTTTTAATTTGCTAGAAAAAAGGACACTGTAGTGTCCTATTTTGGTACAACACTAGTGTTAACTTATTTTAACCCTACTCAATAGGATTTTGACAAGTGTGGCCTTCTTTTCATCTTAAAAATTTGTTTTGATTCAGAGATCTTTGAGCATCTCATTGATTCGTTTGGGCTTCCATTGTCATTGACTTGGTGTTCTAAACAAGTAGGGTGTATCTCCACGCACAAGAATCCCTAAAAGCACTTTAAAAGTGTCACAAAGCCTCTAGTAGTCTCTAATTGGAAAAATAATGCTCAAAACTCAAAAGATGTACCTTTTTCTCGTTGTTGCAATCTTCCCTTGATAGATGTTGACCTTTGTTTTGTAAGTTTGACTCTATTGGACAGAGATGATCCAGTTTGAACAAGGTTGACTAAGGTCATGCATAGAGATATAGTCAAAAGATAATAATGACTACACATTAACTACAAATGCTACAAGAGAGTGTATATTTACAAGAGAGAAACAAAACTCTATCTAAGACATGTCACCACCCAAAGAGAGCCATCCATGGTTGTTGAGGAAGAGATTAAGGAAGAAGAAGCTTCTCTCTACTCCAAAACTCCAAGTGGAGATAAGAAGCTCAAAATCTACACATAAACCAAGAATAGACTCCTCCAAGGCTTCAAATCAACAATGTACCATCAATAGGTGATGAGAAATGATGTCCTAGATGCTCCATCGCCTACTTCTTATATAGGCAAGCTTTGAAAAACACAAAATAGGATTTTGACAAGTGTCACCTATAGCTGTGGTTGTATGTGTGTTTTTAGTATTTTTTGTGTTTTTCTAGTGTGATTGTATATGAAATATATGGTTGTTATTGCATGTACGTTTACTATGTAGTGTCGTGATTGCATCTGTGTGCAAATATGATTGAAGCATGTATATGGTTGTGTGCGCATGTGTAGATACATATACATAATAGCATATGTGAAAGTGTACATATAAATGTGTGTTTACTCCATGAATGCATGTATGTGTTGATGTATGTGGATGTATATATAATGTGCACATTGCAAAGCCACATGTATGACGTGTTTCTAAATGAATTATATGCTTAGTGTATTGGTGCATTGTGTATGTATATATGACATTATGTGTGGATGTGTGAATGTATATGTGTTTTGCATCCAATGTGTGTATGTGTATATATGAATGTGCTTGTATGTGAATATTTTCATGTGTATATCCTTAAGTAAGAGTGTGTGTATAAATTCATGTTGCATAAGGGTGCACATATTTCAATATGTATTGCAACATTTTTTGTTTAGTACAATTTTAAGTGGATGCAAAGTCCCAACTTCAGTGAAGGTTTTCAGATTTGGGGCATGTGAGATGAATGCAAACCATTAAGATTCTTGGAAGTGGGAGTGGGCCACAATAACAATATATCACAAGTTTACAGGATCTTCCAACATATGAACCTTAACATACACACCTTAAGACTCAAAAATAGATGAGTGAGAGATAGAGAGAGAATAGAAAAGATTTCAAATGATTATTCTTTCTTAAAGACTTCATCTTCAAGTCTTGGACCATGTGAACATTGTTTTTCAATAGAGATGACGTTCAAGCTTGTTGCAACCTCATGGGATATCTCAACCAAAAGGGAAAATAAAGCCAAGTTGTTATTTCCAAAAAGAAGACATCGTGTGATATATACATGGAAGAGAAAAGAACAGCTACTTTCGTGGTTAAAATACCATGAAAGATGGTGATTCTAGGATAGCCGTAGGATTTTCTTAGGGACAAGTTATGAAGAAGCCATTGGCAACACTCCTCAATGTGGACAAAAGAGAGCAGAGCTACATCCAAAGATTTGTTGGAATAACACGAAGGCTTCATGTATAAAGTCTTTCCTTTGTAGTATTTTGATTGCTTAAACATTTATAAGATTGTTGTTGAGATTCAGTATATAAGTACACACCTGTCTTCGTGACTTCAAAAACTTTCTTGATCTTATTTTGAACATATATGTGCTAAGTTGTAAACAAGAGAGATGCGCTTCTTGGTCGAGGCTAATCATTAGAAAATTCCTATGAAAGTATATGATGGGCTTAACATGTTGTATAGGGAATAACTTTAGTGGTAGAAGGTTGAAATTATGAGTTCTTGTAATAGTGTGAAAGAGAGAGCGAAAAAAAATGCATGCTACTGCATTTTTATGTGTGTGTGTTGATTATTGTGCATGTGTGTGTTGGTGAGTGTGCATTGCTATGAGTGTATATGAGATTGTGTGTATATGTATGATTTTTACAAAGTAAAGGCCCCTTCAAGGCTGCCATGAAGAGGAAGTATATAAATATTGGGTCCATATTGTTGGCCTCTGGTCTCCAACAATGCATTATGAAGAAGAATATGAAAGGATTCAAATATGGTGCTTAGGAGGTAGACGACTTGCTGTAGTGTGTGTATGCCTCAAAAGTGGAGGCGTCAGTATTAGAATAGAGGGCGATAGCAAGAAGATGAGACAGAGCTGGTGGAAGAGAGAAAGAGAAGATAGATCGACGCCAAATTTGGAGGGGCCTAGAATGAGTGATGTTCCCCAAAGTCTTATTGAGTTATGTTATATAAGACCCTTTTAGGGTTGGCCAAGTTCACATTGAACTTGGCCCAAAAATAAAGAATAAGTGACATAGCCTTGATAAATAGGCCTATACACATGTATACACTATAAAGGGTTCATTTACGACTTTATCCCAAAAGCCTCCCACTTAAAGGCATAAATGGCACCTTTAAGCTACGTGACTCCCACCATTTGTATACATAATTGATGTTGTGCTTTGGGAAAGCACTTAATGAGAACATCTGCAGGGCTCTGTGATGTATGGACCTTAACCAATGTGATAAGGCCATCCTCAACACTTCTCGAACGAAGTGATATTACACATCAATATGTTTTGTGCGTGCATGGAACATGGCATTCTTTGCCAAATATATGGCACTCTAGCTATCACAACCAAGCATAGGTACTCTGTCAAGCAAACCAAACTCACAGCAAAGACATGCTAACCATATTGCTTCCTTGGAAGCCTCATTGGCTGAAATATATTCAGCCTCAGTAGTAGACAAAGCAACAATCTTTTGTAGTCTACTGCACCACGATACAACACCACCTGCAAGAGTGAAAACATAGGCACTTGTGGATTTCCGTGTATCCACATGACCTACCACGTCAGAATCACAGAATCCCTTCAACTCCTTCAACTCTAATGGTCCTTTCCATAACAAAGGCATTTGTTTTTAGTCCCTTTCAAGTACCTCATAATGGACTTTACTGCATTCCAATGTGACTTGCCTGGATTAGCCATAAATCGGCTTACAACTCCCACTCCATGGCGATGTAAAGTCTAGTAGCAACCATAGCATACATAAGTGAACCACAAGCTGAAGCATAAGGTACACCTTGCATATCATTGATTACTTCTTGTGTCTTGGGACAATCTTCCTTGGAGATTTTATCATATGGCTGTAATGGCACTCCAAGAGGCTTTGCATCAGCCATGTTAAATGTGTCCAGCACCTTTTCAATGTATTTTTCTTGAGATAAGTACAATATGTGTTGTTCCCTTTGCCTCCTAATCTTGACTCCAAGTACATGTTCAGCTGCCCCAAGGTCTTTCATTGAAAATGCAGATTTCAGCTGCTCTTTAAGGGCATCAACAGTGCTCCTTTTCTTGGCAGCAATGAGCATATCATCAACATAGAGCACAAGAATGATTGGGCTGCCATCTTCATCACATTTTGTGTACAAACAATGATCTGCATGGCTTCTTTTGTACCCATGTTTGAGCATAAAAGCATCAAACTTTTTGTACCATTGCCTAGAAGCTTGCTTCTGCCCATACAAGCTTCTACTGAGCTTACATACAAGATGTTCCTTTCTAGGAATAACAAAACCTTTTTGTCAACATCATCATGCAAGAAAGTTGTATGTACATCCATTTAGTCCAGCTCTAAATCAAGAGCAGCCACTATGGCAAAAAATACCTGCAAAGTGGTCATCTTCACTACAGGAGAAAACACTTCTTGGAAATCTATGCCCTTAGTTTGAGCATATCCTTTTGCAACCAGCCTTGCTTTATACTTTGGTTTCTCATCAACAGTCTTGATTTTATATACCCATTTGTTAGGAATAGCTTTCCTTCCTTTGGGCAATTCAACCAAGTCCCAAGTATTATTAGAATGCAAAGCTTTCATTTCTTCCTGCATAGCAAGCTCCCACTTATTGTTGTGCTCACATGCTTTTGCCTCTCTATATATAAGAGGTTCTCCCTCATCAATCAACATAATATAGTGCAGCGAGGGGTCATATCTACTCACATTACCCCTAATACGAGTAGATCGTCTCACCCAATGATCCACATTCTCTGGTAATGGATCTACAGCAGGTGGTATAATAAAATCAGTATTTACATGTTGTTGTACATCATTTCCAGCATTGTTTTCAGCATTATATCGTGGCTGTATACGCCCTTCAAGAGCCTCTTCTTGCTGTCCAACTTCATCTGGCTCAAAAACCACTAGATTATCTACATTTTCAGCCATATGTGGTGCATCTTGAGGGTCTAAAATGGGCTTAACATGTGGCTGATCTTGCTGAAATGTGACCTTTTTATGGTCATGTTTCGAGGCAACATTATTTTGTTGCAGCATTGCCTCATTAAAAACAACATTCCAACTGCGTGTGACCTTTTTCAGCTGAGGTGACCATATTCTATAACCCATTTCACCTTCTTCACCATATCCCATGAAGAGGTCTTTAATGGATTTGGCATCAAGTTTACTCCTCGACTCAGGCCTTATGTGTACAAAAGCTTCACAGCCAAAGGCGCATAAGTGATCATATGAAGCACGTTTGCTAGACCAAACCTCTTCACGGATGTCACCTTTCAAGGACGTGTGAGGGGATCGATTGCATATATGTACTGCAGTTTTAAGAGCCTCTCTCCAAAAACCATGAGGGAGATTAGATTAGCTCTGGACAGCATGCATCTCACCCTCTCACAAAGAGTCCGATTATACCTTTCAGCCACACTATTAGAAGAGGGGTTGTATGGAACAGTAAGCTCTCTTTTCATGCCCAAATTTTCACAAAAAATTTTGAGTTCAGCACTTGTGAACTCACCCCCATTATCCGTACGTAAGCATTTCAGCTTTCTACCTGTTTGGGTAGTCACAAATGCATGAAACCTTTTAAACGCAGCTAACACTTTGTCTTTTGATTTGAGTAATTGCACCCAAATCTTCCTAGAAAAATCATCAATAAAGGAAATAAAATACAAAGCACCGCCCATAGATTTGGTGGGCATGCTACATACATCAGAATGGACAAGATCTAATACACAAGACTTAGGAGACACACCAGAGTAATAGGAACTTTTCACTTGCTTTCCATATTGACAATCATTACAAAAATCTAGCTTAGTGCCTTTAACATCAAGCTTCTTCATGTTACGAAGTTTGGATAGACCCTTTTGGCTCATATGGCCAAGTCTTTTATGCCACAGTTCCATATGAGAATTAATCTCAGCCAATGCAATGAATTTGCCAGACAAGGCCTTTCCATGCAAGCAATACAAAGTTCCCCTTTTCGTGCCTTTAACAATCAATCATGACCCTTTGGTCATCTTCCATGAGCCTCTTTCAAATAAAACGTTGTAACCATGCATATCCATTTGCCCTATATAGAGCAAGCTCTTCTTGATTCCTGCGACATATCTTAAATTATGCAAGACCTGCTCATTTGTACCATTTGTCGAAAGATGCCAATACCTTCAATGGGACACGCATGATTATTCCCTAGGTATACATGGCCATGGCTGCTCGCATGAAAAGTAACAAAACACTCCTTGACAGGAGTCACATGAAACAAAGCACCAAAATTAACAATCCATGTCCGGGATAATGCATCATTTACAATCAATAAAGCAGTAATCAGATCACTTTTAGTGATCAACATGTCCTGTACATGAACATTGCAAGAAGAATCATGTGCATGAGCATCATCCGCTGACATAGTAGCACATAGGATATCTTCCATATCTGAAAGCTCCTCGATAACAACACTAGAGGCCACATTGGCTTTCTCTTTCTTATGACTTTTCCTACCATAACGCAGCTTTTAGAACCAAATAGGAGCAAAAGCCCCAAATTTCGCTTCAAAAATTTCTGAAATTCTCAAAAAAATACCACAGTTTGCTGTACAAAAACAATTTCTTTTTCCACAATTCAATACATAAGGTGTTAGACATGTGTATTGTTGTTATGACCTGTAAAACACCTAATTAGACCTGTAAAACACCAGAAAGCAGCCTGTTATGGGCTCTTGAGACACCCAAAGTGTTCCTCTTGGCCCCGAAGCAAAGTTCTTCGTTATGAAATCGAACATTATCACGAAAAGTGGGGTTTTCTTTGTTGTACAACACCTGCACAGCAGCTCTGAAACCTTAATTTTGCTCTGAAGCCAATTGAAAGGATTCAAATATGGTGCTCAGGAGATAGAGGACTCGTTGAAGTGTGTGTGTATGCCTCAAAAGTGGAGCACTAGAATAGAGGGCGATAGCAAGAAGATGAGGGGCAGCTCGTTGGAGAGAGAAAGAGAAGATAGATCGACGCCAAATTTGGAGGGGCTTAGAATGAGTGACCTTCCCCAAAGTCTTATTGAGTTATGTTATATAGGACCCTTTTAGGGTTGGCCACATTGAACTTGGTCCAAAAATAAAGAATAAGTGACAATAGCCTTTGTAAATAGGCCTATACACATGTATACACTATAAAGGGATCATTTAGGACTTTATCCCAACAGAATACTATCCTATGACTGTTGCATGCATATCTCCTACTTTTGAATATCCCCTACACGTCGTTTTCCTCATGAGGGTAGACAAAGAGCAACATCCTCTTGTGCTCTTCTTTTGCTTCATCATCAAAGAAAACATATGATCAATCATTGAAGGTATTGATAACTCAACAAAGGGCAATTTGCATAATGTCGAGATAGAAGGCTCCACGTAGACTTTTGCATAATTTGTGCATATAATTATAGAAAAAATATTTTCTCTTTTACATATGATAGCATCAAATGTTAGGCATTGAAATTCCATATTAAAAGATGGATCTCTATGTGTCCTTGT